>PVKN010033287.1:0-12016 GCA_004027915.1 Capromys pilorides
GAAATGATACTACAAAGCTACTGTGATAAAATCAGCATGAGAATGGCAAAAAAGCAGACCAGAGGATCAGTGGAACAGAGTAGAATATGCAGACACAGCTGCAAATACCCTCAGGCACCTCATCTTTGATAGAGCATCCAAACATGTTCACTAGAAGAAAGATAGTCTCTTTACTAACTGGTGCTGGAAAAACTGGCTTTCTACACACTAAAAATTAAAACTAGACTCATGTCTATTACCATGCACTAAAGTCAAAATGGTCCAAAGATCTAAATATTAAAACAGAACACTAAATCTACTGGAAGAGAAAGTAGGTAGGACTCTAGAAGACATAGGTATAAGCATTGTTCATGAACAAAACCCAAACGTCATGGGAAATACTTCCAAGTATGAATATGAAACGAACTCACCAACAAAGTAAAAAGACAATCTACAGATTGGGGAAAAGTTTTAGCTAATTGACCCTCAGATAAAGAGCTTCTATCTAGAATGTATAAGATTTAAAAAAAATCATGCCCCCTTCCCAAATTCAAAGACTCACTCTATAAATGGACATCTGGGATAATACATTCTTCTTGTGAAAAATACAGATGACAAATAAATATATGAGAAAATGCTCAAATGAAATACTCAGATATATGAAAAAAATGTCATTTAAGAGATACAAATTAAAACACTGAGATTCCATCTCATCCCAGAAAGAATGACTATCATCAGTAAATCAACCCATAACAAATGCCAGAGGGGCTGTGGGGAAAAGAAACGCTTCTCCACTGTTGGTGGGAGTGTAGACTGGTACAACCATTGTGGAAATCAACATGGAGACTGCTTAAAAAGCTGGAATTAGAGGTCCCGTTTGACTCAGCTATTCTCATCTGAGTATCTTTCCAGAAGAGTTGAAATCATCATACCATAGTGATATATGTCCACCCCCGTTTATAGCAGCTCAATTTGTAATAGCTGCATTCTGGAAATGACCTAAATGCCCATCAACCAAGGAATGGATAAAAACCCTGGTATTTGTATATGTAGGGTACGACTCAGCCGTAAAGAAGGATAATTTTGAGAGTTTTATAGGTAAATTAAATATGTACGACTTGAGACCATATTCATTAGTAAAATAAATCAGACTCACATGTGTAAACACTGTATTGTCTCCCTAGTATGAGAAATTGAAAGAGTCAATAAATATAAAATGTACAGTAGATATTGTGAAATACGAACAAATTGTTCAAAAGGAAAAAGAAACTAGGGTGGGGGAAAGGGGAAAGAAAGGAAGGGCAAAAGTAAGAAAAAATGCAAGTTATACTATTAGTGTCTTTTGGTTCAAAAGAGAAGGAAGGTTCACACTAATATTGATCGAATTTTTTGTGCATATCTTATACTCTGAGTACTTTAAAGATGATAATATACAATGTATTTTGTTATTCTATCATCTTGTCTTGAAGTTTTACCTTTTTTCCATAAAATTAAAAAACAGACATTGTTGTCAAATAGCAATATTAAATATAATCAATCCTTTTATGTCTAGAAGCCTTTTACTCTTTCCTTAAAAGATGTTTCTCAGAGCAAAATACTCCTCAGAGTAATATTTAAAAGTTAGGTAAGGGCTGGTGAGATGGCTTAGCAGTCTAAAGTGCATGCGTCAAGAAGTTTAGGCCGCCATAGGGACCACCGCTCCATCCCAGGCACCACATGATGTGCCACCCCCCACCCCCCAGGGAAGGCTGAGCCAGCCATAACACAAACAAATACGTTATGTGGTTTAAGAAAATAAAATAAACTTTAAAAAAAAATTAAAAAAATAAAAGTTAGGTAAGTAAGACGTTATAGGTCCTGTCATCCTGTCATTGATCTTAGAACTAATAAACTTATCAGATAGCCCAGAATTTATGCTTCTAGTTTTTGAGGACTTAATTTGTTTAAACTGTTTCTTTATTATATATTTTAAAGTAGGCTGACTATAGTTGTTATTTTACCAAATGAATTTTAAAATAAATACAGAGAGGTTGGGGCTGGTCTAAGGCAGTTACCATCCATTTGGAAGCAAAAGATCATTAACTTTTTGTTGTTGTTAGCTACTTTTTTTTTTTTTGTAGCTAGCTCCTTATGCACCTGCTTGATGTTTTATTCTTGCTCACCCTGCCTCCCGATACTTGATGATGAACTCAGTGTGTAAATTCCAGGGTCTTTTGTATGATGAGCAAAAAAAATTGCAAAGCATATGATCCAGTGGCAAGTGAAAAGCAGCTACCTTTACTGAAAAACACAGGAAGCTATGCTCAGAACAAGCCTGTGCTGACAAAGGTGTGACATAAGTGGGAAAGTGGTGCTGGGATGACAGGAAAGCAAAAGCCTTGCACATAGATGAGTCAACACACAGCACACAGCATGAGGCTTTTGGAATTAAAGGCTGTCCTCCTCTGTCCAGGTGCCCACCTTCAGTCTCCAAGTGTGGTAAACAGAATGCTGTAGTACCTCAGGGCCTCTCAATGTGCATGTCTGTCCCAGACTTTGGTGATCTCAATTACATGCAAGAGATGTGATGCCTGTTTTTCAACCCTTAGTAAGGTTTGGGTAAGGTGAAAATAATGGGATGATCCAGAATATGTACACGTGTGGCACATGGCCTAGGCTTTTGTCATGTGACTCTCTGCCGTAGGATGATAGAAGGAAAAATGGCTGTTGGCTGTTGTTTTAAAATTAAATGGATGGAAAGGGGTGATTTCCTCAGCTGTCTTGTTTCTAACCGTGCTGCTCTCTTCTCCATTTTCTTCTACTCAAGTGATGGCCCTGGTAAGGATGTCCAGTCCAACGCACAGATCTTAGGAGGGCATTGTGAAATCTTACGATGTGGAAGTGCGTTCTACCAAAGGATCAGGGTGGTAGAGGCGTTTGGGAGAAGGGACTCTGTTATGTAATGGTCCCTACTTTTTCTATAGCACAGTAGCTGTGTTTGGCTGTACTTCTCTGTGCCATTTTTTCCTTCCACAAAATGGGGATATGTTCTTGTCTTTTTCAAAGAGCCATTGCAAGGCAAGGATCAAATGAGATGGTGTAATTGCTTTTAGTGTCTGGCTTGTAATACATGTTTGATAAACATTATGTAGTCTCTAATTTTTTTTAAAAAAGCAAGATTGTTGAATCAATGCATCACAGAAAATAGGGAAAGGCCAGATGACCAATTAGATAGCGGACTGAACCTTAGAAAGACCTCTGCTTTCTAAATGAAGTGGAAAGCCACGTCCCATAAACGTGAAACATGATGCTCTTAAGTTTTAAATTTTGGATTTAAAAAAATCAGTGGCACTATGTAAGAAGGGAGAGGTCTGACTTAAAATTTCCATTGAGGGTTTTTTTTTTTTTTTTTGCAATACTGAGGGTTGAACTCAGGACCTTGCACTTGTCAGGCAAGTGCTTATTCTACTGAGCTATCTCCCCAGCCTTCTGTTGAGCTTTTTGGTTTTGTTTTTAATTGATAAGGTAAAGGAACTTGATGATTGCTGTTTGTCCCGGGAAGTAAAGACTTGCAGAGTAGGGAATATTTACTAGCCTCCCTTTTGGTCTTTGAAAGACTGCTATGGAAGACAATGGAAACTTTCTGCATAGTCCAGGAGGTGGCTCTTCTGAACTTTGGAGTAGAGGATCAGAGTTCAAGTCCTGCTTCTGATCTTGAGGTGGAGTCACCTAACCTGTCTGAGCCAATTTCCTCAACCACAGAAAGCAGATTGTGTGAAAGAACAACTCAGATTTATTGTTGTCATTGCCTGGCACTATTCCAGGAGGTGCAGAATCACCTGTTTGGGAGGAGTCTACTAATCAGAGCTACTCAGCAGTGGAATAGACTTTCTCATCACACTGAAAGCCGGGGTCCATGTAGTTATTTAAGGGCTTTTTAGGAAATTTGACATGCAGTAAAGTTCTTTGAGAGAAGACACAGCACTGACCTTACTGCCTGCTCTCCTGAGGGCTAGCACAGTGCATGCACATGGTTTATACTTGTAAGTTGTTGAATGCTCGATATTCTCTGCTCATACTCGTATTTGCTTCTTTACTCAGCACCACTCCTTTCTTGGTTTTAATGTGGAACATTCTTTCCCAGATGTATTTGTCTCTGCGTGGGTATTTTAGAAGGGATATTTTGATGTTGAAGTAATGCAGCCCACTCACTGTTCTTTCTTTGCCTGTGCACTGAGTCTGTGCTCAGTGAAGATGTGTTCCTTTCTAAAATCTTCCTTTTTCTTTTCATTTTGAGGACATAGAGAGACCATTGTTGTGATTTTCACTGTGAGGCCTGAGAGTAGTTTCTCCTCAGGCTTACTTATTTTTACATTCTTTACTTTTGCTCTTTCTATAAATAGTTTGATTTCTCCAGTCACTTTTAGAAGGAGGATGACTTATCCCTGCAACATTCCCATGGAATTACAACACTAAGAGCTTTATAGCCAAGGCATCTGAGGACAGTGTTTGGCCATTGGAGATGCCTTGTTATATTATTGTTTGAATTTTTCAATCATATGCTTTATCAATTTTAAAACTTAAACCGTGTACAAGAAAACCCATGATTTCTAGGTGCTAGCTTAAGTGAAATGGGAGATTTCCACTGTGAACATTGTAAACTACAATTTTGTTTTTTTGCTAACTACAATTAACAGCAAAGCAGCCTTCATTTCTTAAGTCTTCTGTTTGAGATACAATATGGAATGCTTTTGTTCATTTTTTTATTTTATTTTTTTAACTTTTTAAATTACTTTTATTAAGAAATAACAATGAGAAAATTTCCAAACACGTTAGTAGTACATTCCCAATAAATGATACAATGCATATTGTTGTCCTCATAGTAGTTATTTAGAGCATAGGATGTAGACATGAATCACTATGGTACAATAATTTCTTCTCATTGAACTAAGAAAAAGTAGTTGCATACATAGTTCAATATGCCATAATCGTAGTGGGTTATTGGCAAAACTGGCAATGTCGGAAGCTGTAGATTTAAGCCTTTAACAGCTCAGCATACTCCTCTAGCTTTACTTTTGATGCCTCATGGTTAGACTTTTCTACTGGATGGTTAAGGCCAAGTTAAAGCAAGACCTGTATAACAAAATATGTAACTTTTGTATTACCCAAAGTCAGTCAAATCCCCTCACGATTTACCTTGAAACCATGTATATAGTGTTTTGTAGAACTTTTGTCAGTGTCAGCCGTCCGGTTGAGTCACGGCCTTTGCTTGACCAATTTGCGCTCTGTGAAAGCAAATGTTTTCTCTAGGTGACTCTCCTTAGGCACACTATACATCGTCATTCCATTTCCTCTGTGGCCCCATGATTTCCTTGACCAGAAAATTTGGGACATCACTGAGTTATAGGATGTTACAGCACAGGTTCTCTTATGTCCTGTGTTCTCACTGACCTTGAAAGGCTAAGGCCAAAATATTGGCTATCCTTGTAGCCCTTCTTTTTGTCTAATTTTTGGTCTGTAAACTTACATTTTAACCCTCCGGAAGAGAAGCTTAGTGATACTGTTACTCTATAACGTACATCAGCTTAACATCATTGTCTTTCTGAATATCAGATGTCATAGACTTAACTTGGAATTGATATTTTCCATCAATCATTGATATTCTAATAAATCCCTATGGAATGTGATAAAAAGTTACACATTTTTACACAGAAATTAAGAAATGTTGCATATATAAAATTGTAGCCAGTCGATCCTATGGCACTGTTCCTTGTCTCTTACTCTCTTTTAATACCCTTTTTGTTTTCTTATAAAACAACCATTTACTTGAGAGAGAGTATAGCAATAACTGAAATTACATTAGAAATAGCACACATCTAAAAGACCAGAATGACAGGCATTCCAAGCATACTTTTAGTGTTACACATTGCTATCTTCAGTGTGAAAAACCTGTTGGAGGTTCTTAGGACCATTGTCTTATTCATCCTATGTATGTAAGTGCATGGTTTTGCTCCTGCCATGTTTCCTATCTTTTCTGTTTGCAGACTCTTCATTGTTTAACTCTTCATTTTTTTATTTTAAAGAGAATAGAGGGGCCGACGAGATGGTTCAGTGGTCTAAAGCGCCTGCTTAGGAAAGCACAGGCAACTGCAGGGACTGCGGTTCGATCCCCGGCACCACATGCTGCACCAGCCCCCACCACCAGGGCAGGCTGAGCCAGCCACAAAATAAAAATAAAATAAAGAAACAAACAAACACAACAAGCAAATAAATAAATAAATAAATAAATAAAATTTAAAAAAAAAAAGAGAGAATAGAAAAATAATAGGGCATTAGAAATAATACACAATTAAAAAAAAGAAGATGATAGTTATTCAGAAGTGCTTATTATATTATACATTGCTATTTCAGTGTGGTCACTCAGATTACAGGTTATAAGCATGTAAAATTGGTCAGAGTAAAAATTTTAAGCATTAACTGCTACCTTCAAAAAACTGACAGAAATTAGTATCATAAAAAAAACTCATGTATTTATAGACACAGGACAGCTAACATGCGGAGTGCTCTACCAGCGGTCTCATTTAGTTTTCTCTGTAGTCGTACTGGGTTGAGACTTGCTTCCTTTTGTCTGTGCTGCTGCATACTCATGGCAGAGCTTTGGTTGAACCAACATCAGAGGCCAGCTCTATTCCTTACGCCTCCTTGCTGAGTCTATAAGCCTTTCACTGTCATGAAACTTGGACACAGCCAAGGTCCGGAAGACCAGACAAAATGGCAGCCATTGGAATTGCATTGGTTGTGCCACTGTCAGTGTTGCTTGCTGCCATGCATTCAGCACATCTTTCCTGTGTACCAGGGAAAAAAGCACAAGAAAGATGTGGAAAACCACCGAAGTCAAATACAAGACAGACTTGACCTTAAAGAGTAAGGGATTCATGGCAATATTTTATAGCAATAAATACCCATAGTGCTTTAATGACTGGAAGAACTGATTTCTAAGATTTTATGAATTTAAATAATTATGGAATTTATTTCAGGCTGTATTTTGGGTTATACTTTTACCATCGTAGTTTACAGAATATTAGCAAATGTCCTATGGAAATGCCTTTTAAATAAAAGATATCCTGGTCTCTACTACTCTGAGGTAAAATTTAAGTCTTAGTCTTTTTCTCTTAAAAGAAGCTTATCTTTGCAGAATTTCTTTTCATAATGAGTGGCTTACTCATTATACTGTGACTTTTTTGTGAAATGTATTTTTTATTTATTTCTGTGTAGTAGACACTGGCCTGTGCCTCCTTTGCTATTTAAAGTCAGACCTGAGTTCAGTCATTGCTTCATCATTTATTAAGTGTGACCTGGGCAATGATTTGCCTGAGTGAGCATCAGTTTTCTTATTGCTTCAGTTTGTTTATTTGTGTTTCTTTGTTTTGAGATGATGTCTCACTATGTAGTTGAAACTGGCTTTGAACTTACAGAGATGCCGTCTTGCCTCAGCCCTCTGAGTGCCAGAATTACAGGCACGTGCCACCATGTCTGGTTTCTACAGTCTGCTTAATGCCCACTCTCCAGTGTTGTAACAAAAGAATGGATGATGTAGATATTCAAAGTGCCTGGCATGTGATCTGTGCCCAGTGGAGGTATGTTTCCCTTTTAAAATCTCATTTTCATTTCATTTTTAGTGCTTTTATTTGACCATTTTACCTTGAAGTCAGTCTTAGTGGAGAAGAGTGTGGACGTTATAGTCTGGAAACCAGCTGATGACCGCTTGCTCATCCTTGAAGACGGGACTCCACAGAGCTGCGACTCAACCTGCCTAGCCACCTGTGTTCTGTGGCAGTATTAGCTGCTCCTCCTCCCACTCCATAGCACCTTCCTGACACATAGTTCCCGCTCACACTGCATTCACTAGGGGCGCAGCTTTGAGAGGAGTGTGGTGTCCACAAAGCTGCTGGCTGGGCAGGGAGTCTCAGAAACTCAGTGCTTCGGAAGTCCGTACAAATAGCGCTGGATGCTTTTTAGTTCTACGGGCAAGATATTGTCTGTAGTTAAACTAATTACAGTTGCAGATTCATTATCCATTCTGTAGTAATTATAATGACAGATAATGTTTTCTTCGTGTTTTCTGTGGGGCAGGCTCTGTGCCAATCATTTTACCTATGCTATTACTTTACTTTATTCTCATCAATTGTATGAATTAGGTACTGTTATTGTACCTGTAATGCAGATGAGAGGCAGACTAACAAAGTGACTTGCTAAGGACTACATAGTCATTAAGTACAGTAGCCCAGATCAGAGTGAACGATGATTCCAGAGCTGCTTTCTTCACTTACTGTGCTGTGCATCTTCCTCATCTGAATCATGAGATGAGAGTTGTTGTTATGGTTTGTGTCTCGTTGTCCCCCCCAAAGCCTTATGCTGTCATGCGATGAGGACTTCTAGAGTTTGAGATTAAATCATGATCCACTGGGATGATGGGTGATCCAAGGATTGGATTATGGGTTGAGCACTGTTGGGATTATGGGTATGGTCTGAGGCAAAGAGCCTGAACATAATATAAGAGAGACACAGAGACGGACTTCTCTGTGTGGCTGTTGTTGACTCTCTGTTGCCTCTGTTGCCGTTGTTGCTATTCCACCATCATGAACTGCTGGCCTCTGCCATGTGCCTCTCTGCCTTGGAGCCAGTTGAGTATGGACTGAAACCTCCAGTAACTGTGAGCTAAATAAATTTTCCTTCCTTCATTTTGGGTGTTGGGTATTTGTCCCAGCAACGAGAGAAGAGTAACTAAGACAGTTGCATGGGTGTGTAAATATCACAATTTCTTGAGGATTTCTTCCATAGGTGCTGTGCTTATATAGAGCTGCTTACTAGCTATGTCATACACTTGTTACTCTCTTTACTATTACTTCTAGTGGGAGGCAATTATAAAATACAGAGTCAGTTTTAATTTTACCACACTAATATATGTAAGGAAGAATAATTATAACTTAAAAGTACAGTGTAGGTAGAAGTAACCAAGTTTCTATTAAATATTGCTTAAGCAGTAAGTCATTAAATTCAACTTCTGATGAATATATAATGATTGCTTAACATCAGGCTGCCTGGAGAAAGCACACACACACTCTTACTGGTAGATGTGTGTATAGATACAAGTTGTTAGAGATAATTTGAGCTGTTTTTTCTGAGAGGAATGGTGTATTTGCTTTGGTGGAGAGAGTTTGGGGTATGGTTTATATCAGTGACAGCGAACCTTTTGGACGCTGAGTGCCAAGCTGCAATTCAAAACCTACTTATTTATTGGAAAGTGCCAACAACTGCAGTTAAACCTGAACACTGAGATTTTAGTGTAGAAAGATAACTACATTAACATCTATTGTAAAAGAAAAACACATTAATACTGTGTCATAAGTTCACCATCACTGGTTTATACTGTCAGTTGTTTGAGTTTATCTTTAAAAAAAACTGGTTATTTATAAATACAGAAAATTCAAGTTCTAGTTTGAGGAGTTTAGAAAATGCTTATTCTTTATTTCAGAAAATAAAATCTTCCTGCTGTATGTTCTGTTTTTTCTAAGAAGTGTAAAATATAATCAGGTAGTCCCCTGCTTCCTTTCCTTCCTTCCTCCTTTCCAAAATGGTTATGTGTACTTTATGACAGCTAATGTTTATCAAATCTTCTTAGTGTATGAGTCATATGAGTTGGAGTTAGCAACCCTAAGAACACTAAATGTCCACTTTGTCTTAGTCTGGTATTTCCTAATAACATAGATACATGGTATTGAATTTAATCAACTACATGTAGTTGGTGGTGTTCTTGTTCAGACATGCCTGCATGTGGCTTTGTAGCATACAATAATAATTTAAAAAGCCATTCAATTCTGCAATTTTTATTTGTTTAGGACCAAATTCCAGGAAAGTTTAGCCATGGATAGATCTTTGTAATTGAATTAGAGTCATAAATCAGGTGGAAGGACCAAGTAGCTGAAATTTGTGCTAAAGATAGTGCTTTCTCTGTGTGGACACATATACACAGCACACACGTGCACACCCCTGGCTGTCCTGATTATAAAGGTAAAGAAGTTTTATGGACCTGTATATCTGAGTTCTGTGACCTATTCTGGAGATTAGAGAGAATCCTGAAAAGGACCTTGCAGGTGACGTCCTGAGAAACAGCAGAGCAAAGCCCAAAAGCAATCTGGGAGTGTAGCAAGGTAGACTAGACAGCTATGCATGATTGCGTTAGGGAAAGAGAGGATGGATGCCTGCTTTTTCTTGTCTGTTTCACTGAAAACAGTTCCATTAAGACCCTGGGGATGGTGAGGATCTCATTTGGCTCTGTGTAGTGCTACTATGAGACTGCTTCTCAAATCTTGGGGCTGGGTCTTGGGGAAGTTCATTTCTCTCCAGGGCTTAGCTAGGCTGCAGGTGTAGGACAGACGTGATTAGGGTTGTACTCTGTATAGAAGAGTTGATGAGTAAGCTGTGTCACAGTGCCTTTTAGTCTTGCTCAGCTTGCTACTGTCTGCAGTGAAAGTTTGATTGGTCTGTTAGTCATGCCTACCTGAGCTGAGGATGGCCAAGATGAAGTCTTCTGTCCCTCCATCTGCCTTTGCTTTTTAGTCTGTGGCCTAGAACTGTGGATAGAATACATTGGTAGAGTGCCTCCGAGCTCAGTCCTCAGGCCCACAAATGAAACAGCAAGGAAGGGATGAATAACTGTTAGCCGGAGTTGATGCTGACACTGGATAAACCATCCTGTTTCCATGCTGTGCTCTCGCTGCAAGTTTATTGCGACCTATATCTTTTAGTCAGACGTTGCTTGCCTTTTGTCTTACTTGGAGACTGTCTTGGTTTAAAAAAAAAAAAAAAAAGAGCTTGTCTCTTTTTCTGCTTTTCTCAGTCCTTTCTCTTCTGATTTTGCCCCTGGTCTTTCACATAGACAGCGGCCCACATTACTGGTATTATTTTGCCTGTATTTGTTCTTTCCTCATTCATAATGTGACTCTCATGAAAGTTGCTTGGATTTTAAGTTGAATTTAATCACAACACTAAATCATCCATTTCTGCTCAATGTCCTACTGACTGATACCTTTACCACCTATTTAGCAGTTCACAGCAGAGAAGAGTAATACTTACAATATTGCTGCTATCGCATTCTGACATTGAGTAACAGAAGACAAGTGTAATGTGCAGGAAGATGCTTAGATTGTGTAATTACAGCTTTGTTGGACTTTAAGAAAATTATGTGCAAGCCAGACATGATGATGCACCCTATTATCCCAGCACATGAGAGGCTAGGCAGGAGTATCTGTGAGTTTAAGGCCAGCTGGGCTACAGTAGTGAGTCGCTGTCTCCGGGAAAAAAAAGTGCAGACCAACTTCGTTAACTTCTTAAATGTTAAGTATTATGATTTAAATCTCAAAAGAAGCCTTGCTTCAGTGGTGATCATTCTTTGTTCTTTCAGAGTTTGTCACTTAAAAGAATAAAACTATCTTTAAAGGGTAAATTTAGTTCTGCCACTCTTTCTGGTCTAACTGACACTTAAAAGTCTTCAGGTCTGATATCAGTCATGCAGTGGTTTTACATCAAGTTGGGAGTGATACTGATTAGGAACATTGCACACAGACTTAGGTTTGTAGAATAGCCCTGGCACTGTCATATTTGGATAAACAGCTAGAATTTTATAGCACAATCATGTTATCATTGCCCCGTTGGGTTGTAGACTTAGTTTGTGAGTGGGGAGGGGTACTTCGAAAAATTTCTTAGTGTGTTAGGTGACAGGCCTCCTGAAAGACTCAAGGTCTTACCAGGATGCTTCAAGATGTGTCCGTGACATTTCCATCTGTTGGCTTATAAATGATATCACTTAGACTCATTTGATCAACAGAAGCATTTCTCTAATAAAGAAATGCTTCTAGAGTAACACATCAAAGAAATTTGAGTATTTATAACCTTCCCAGAGCCTGCTTGGCTGGGGGAAGAATGTAAATAATAAAAATAATTTTTGAGGGGTAGGGAATGGCTCGGTAGAATAAGCATCTGCCTGGCAAGCGCAAGG
>PVKN010033288.1:0-12071 GCA_004027915.1 Capromys pilorides
CCTTCTTCTCTTATGCCACCAAGTTTTTTACATTTTGAAACTCTTAAATCCAAATGAGATGAGGAATTAAAGTATATATGTAATGGGGTAGCACATACATTTTCACCTCTAAAATCAGGACATTAACAAAAGGGTGACATACTTTATAAAAATAAACCTCAGAGTCCAACATTGTATTATTTATCTTTTTTTTTTTTTTTTTTTTTTTTTTTTTTTTTTTTTTTTTTTTTTTTTTTTTTTTTTTTTTTTTTTTTTTTTTTTTTTTTTTTTTTTTTTTTTTTTTTTTTTTTTGTGGCCAGCTCAGCTTGCCTTGGCAGCAGGGCTGGTGTGACATGTGGTGCTGGGGATCGAACTGCGTTCCCTAGGCCTGCCTAAGCTTGCCTCCACAGCCACTTTAGACCACTGAGCTATCTTGCTGGCCCCAAATATTGTATTATTAAGGGATTGAACCATGAGGGAAAGACAACAAAGGTACATCCTTTTCCCATCCCATACATTCCCCTTACACACTTGTACACATGTGTACACACACAAGCAACACACACTCATCGACACACTGATAGACACTGAGTTGGCTGTGAAGAAGATGAAGTAAACTTCAGATTACAGTCAGTCCCCCAGTGCAGAGCCTCTGACAGTCTTCCAAGTTCATGAGAAACCTGTCTCTCTCATCTGACTGTTAGAAATCTGTCAAGCAGAGGTCGCACACTAGGGGCTCGAAAACCAACAGTAACCTGCAAACAGGTTTTCTCAGGTTTATATGTAGGTGATCAAAAAATCATCAATATTAATTTTTTTAAATTTACTACAGAAAAGGATATATGGCCGTTCATATGTTCTTCTCAAACTATTGCCTTTCACCTGCCACCAACTTATCCCATTGTTTTTGCCACTTTCGAAAGTCATTCTGGAAGTCTCCTTTCATGAGTATCTTTATGAGGTGTGAAAAAATTATGAATCTTGCATCCATATTGACAGGATCTGGCACTGTGTAACACTGGCCTCTTTCCCCAAAGTCAAAATAACTATGAAAGGGAATATTCAAGACACAAGCAGCCACAACTCATATATCAGGGTCTCACATGTTTTGTTTAGTCCTTCTAAGCTGGAGATGGCACTTACCTTGTGGTGCACAGGGGCACCGATTGCTGATATGGCCCACTTGCTGAATGATTTTGGTTGCATCACAAAGAGCTTTGTAACTAGGAGATCATCCTTCCTCCAGCTCTGCTCCATCCTGATACCATATGTAATCTGAGAGCCTGGCTCTGGGCTAGACACATACATGTCACATATTTTCCCCATTTAAAGCCCTCCTTTCATCCCCCCAAAAAAAACTTTCAAGAGAAACAGCTATATTCTCATTTCCTACTTGAGAAGCAGGTTCTAAGAGGATAAAAGCACTGTCCACGGTCAATGGCAGAGCCTTCAAGAGAAGGCTGGGACCTGTGAGTTTTCAGTATTTGTCCACATTGACTGGCAGAGTGGCTGACCAAGGCTAAAAGGACCAGGGCTCCCAAGTCTGAATACTGAAGCACAGCAATTCTATTCCTTGAAAACTGAGAATCAAATAAGTCCGGAGAGGAGAGTTAAGAACTCAGCAATCAGTATTGCTGGTGGAAGGAGAGGAACAAAGTGGAAGTGAGGCCAGCAGAGGCCCTGCTGGGGTAGGGATGAGAATAAATGATGCTGTGAAGGCACAGTGGCAAGTGGAGAAGATGACCCAGGAAATGAAGCAGTGAGATGGACTCCAAGTCTCTCACGTGACAGGCTGGAGTGAGAAGACCGGTCTCCAAACATGGTGCACCAGCTTTTATCCGACTCTCTTTCCAAGATGGCTCATCTCATCCTGCATATTAAAATTGTATTAAGTGATCATTGGCCTAACACAGTACTTGACATATCATAGGCAAAGTAAGATAAAAAGCATGTTGAAAAAAAAGGGATAATATCAGAAGACTTTGAATGATATTAAGAATAAAATTAAACTAAAAGAACATGATTTTAGAGTGCCAGCGTATCTGGCCTACCGATGTTATCCCTGTCAGGAAGCCATCCAGGTTCTTCTAGATCACCCCAAAGGGATAAGAGTTCAGTTCCTTCCAAGAAGTCAGTTCAGCCTTGCATAGAGATAGTGTTTTTCTCTCCAACTCCTCACCATGATTTTTCTAGGAGAGCAAGCATGAGGTAGGCCCTCCATAGCTCCCATGGCTCCCCTGGCACAGGGTGAACTCTGCAGCAGGGCTTTGCAGCCTCCAGGAATTGTCCCTTGCTTATTTTCTCAGGAGAGCCCTACTCCACCCTCCACTCCAGTGAGCCATGAGTGGTTGGCAGCGCCAAGGGCCTGCCACCCTATGCATGCTGGTAAACAGTGGCTCATCTTTAGCTTCTCAGCTTAGACAGAGATCACATCCATGTTCAGCCCCCCAGTCTCTCTCTGCTCACATTCTTTCTCACAGCCCATGTAACTGACATGCAGACTTTGCAGCCTACAGGCTGCAGAATGACTTTTTATTATTAATATTATCTTAATTCACAAGCCAGAGCTATTATATTGCATGTTTAGGATATAATGTGTTTTAACACTTGAATATAATGTGAAATAATTAAATTTAAGAGAGTAGATTACAAATGTATGTTGAGTAATTTTAAAAATAAAATAATGGGTATGCATAATGCCTTGAAATTTTAGAAAACATTGAGCAAATCCCTCTGCCTACTGACTGCCATTGTCTCTCTCTACCTTAGACTTTCCTTTATTTCTCCCAGTTATGAGATATAATTAATAAATTATATATTAGAGGTAATATAAATATATATTTTTACAGTGAATTATTTACTACTATCAAGTTAGTTAACCCATCTATATAGACCACTTTTGTTTCTTTTTGTTTTGTTGTGTAGTGAAAACATTTAAAATCTGCTCAGAGGGGACTGGGAAGATCACTTCGGTGGTCTAAGTACTTCCGTGGCAAGCATAAGGACCCAAGTTCAAGCCCCAGTACTGCATGCTGAGCTGGCCACCGAAATCAGGAGTGGCGGCACATAACTGCAACCCTAGCTCCAGGGAGGCTGAGACAGGAGGCTCACCACAGGTCTGAGCTGCATAGCCAGACTCTGTATCAAATAAATAATTTTAAAAAAAGAAAGAAGAAAGATCTGCTCAGAGCTTTTCTTTGGGATTTATACTTTAAAATGAGTAATGGCAACCAGTAGGCAATCAGGTATTTTAGAAGAATGGGAACTCCTGATTTCCACCTTGGTTTGATAACTCACTCTGTAAAGCACACGTGGTCACTCGGCTTCCCACTTCTCACTTACAGAAATCAAGGGCTTACATCATAGGCCCCCTCAAAACTCCTCCAGGCCTACCAAGCTAAATGTGTAGCCTCTCTGCTCAAAATGTTTCCTGAGTCTTCATGCTTCTAAGGATTCGTCAGACCAAGAGTCAAGTGAGTGATCAGACACATGAGTGACTGAGGGGGCCACAGCTGTCTACTCCTGCCCAGGGCCTGAGATTCCCTTTCAAAGCCCATGACAGGAGGCCATTTCTCTAGCCCAGCGATTTTTCTTTCCCTCCAGGTTCAATGAAACAAAAGAATTTTCCTTAAACTAAGTTAAGGAAGGATTTGGATTCTAGACAGATCTACACACACATGGCTCCATTTGAAAGACTTTCCTATTGTTTTTGGAAGCTTTAAGGAAATTAAGCATAAGCTCAACTTTTTTTTTTTAATAGCCCCAGGAAAATGAGTTGGTTTACAATGTGTTTTGAACTGAGTTTTACATTCCTGTGGGCTCGTAGTACTGGAAATTGGTTACAACCTACCTCCAGAGTTGAGCAACTTGAAAACCTCTGATTCTGATTTGTAAAAACCAGAAGGCCATGTCTCATGGTGCTGAGGCTGTTCTAGGCCTGACCTTAAAGGTGACCTCTGGTCAACCTGAGTTCCCAATGCTGTGCACTTTTAGCACTTTGGGTCAGGTACCATCTCCCATCCCAGATATTATAGTTACCTAATCCACCACCCCAAATATAGTGGCCTCAAGCAATGATTTGCAGCAGAACATGTAGTGCACAGAGGGTTCTGCAGGAACTCTGTGCTCTGTTCCATTCAGCATTACCTGGAGAAGCCTGAAGACTGTAAACTCCTGGGTAAATTTGTTCCCTGGGCTGAAAAGACTCAAACAGCCTGGAATGGAACTGCTGGGGCCTGTTGCATACCCTCCCTTTCTGTGGGACCTCGCCATGCACACTCTCCCTGACACACAGCTTCAGGTCATCCTGCAGGTGAGCCTAAGTCCAATGGGTCACATCTCAGGAGAGAGTTCCAGGCAGGAGTTGTATTTCCTTTTATACCCTGTCCTTGGAAACTCTATGTAGTCAGTTCTGCCATAGTATGTGGGTTATGACAATCTCATAAGTTCAACGAGTTTCAAAGGAAAGAGACAGAGAACCCAGCACTCAATGGAAGTGCCCCAAGCCCACATGGGTAGATGAGCACACAGGATGGGATATGTATTGGTGCTGCCACCTTTGAAAAATGCATCCTGGTGCACTCTTACACTACTGGGGAGATCAAGAACCCCTGAAAATTGTCAAGAGTGATCCTAACACAAAAGAAATGACCTGTCACTGGCTACAAAATCAGCAAGTGGCCAGGCCGGGGCCAAGAAAGTCTTGGAAGACAAGAAGTTTAGAGAGTAAAGTGAGAAGTTCCCCCACCCATCCATCCTGAATGGGTGGAAGCAAGGGAGGGTGGAAGATGCCTTGGGAGGGAGCAGGGGCTTCAGTTTGGACCTCAGTGTGAGAGTAAGAGTCTTGGGGCAGGTCCTGTTTTGCTCACCTCTTCATCCCAGCAGAGCTCAGCACAAAGGGCATAGACTAATAAGGTGATAAAAGCACAGGGTGGAGTTTGCTCTAGGTTGAGCTGTGTGAGCTTGACCAAGGTACCTGACATCTCTGAGCTTTAGTGTGTTCACCTGCTAATAGAAAAACAGTGTTTAGAGAGGATTCAGGATGCTCAAGTTCTTCCTACTTGCCATTTGGTAGGAAGTCAGTTAACGGTCATTGTTATGGTTTGTGTCTAGTTGTCTCCCCAAAGCCTCATGCAGTCATGGAGCAGGGACTTCTAGAGTTTGAGATTAACTCATAATCCACTGGGATTATGGATGATGAAGACTGGGATTATGGGTATAAATGCTACTGGGATTATGGGTATGAGGGCTACACCCAGCCTGGGGCTGATAGCCTGAGTGCAACATAAGGGAGACAGCTCTCTGCTACCATAGGTGCTACTGTTCCTCCCTTTTGCTCCCTGCTTCTGCTGCTGCCATGAAGCCATGAATGGCTGTCTCTTGCTCTTTGCCAGGGCCATGAATGGCTGCTCTGTGCCATGTGCCACTCTGTCTTGGAGCCAGCTGAGTGTAAACTGAAGCCTCCAGTAACTGTGAGCTAAGAAAATCTTTGCTCCCTTCATTTTGGGTGTTGAGTATCTTGCTCCAGCAATGAGAGAAGTAACTGAGGCATGGGTGCTCCAAGGGAACTTCAGAATTTAAATTAAAGGACATGGTCCACATGATATGCCACCCTTGGTGACTGGCACACAAAGTGTCCTCAATCACAGCAGCATTACTAAGAACCCAAATGCCCAGATAAGGTTAGGAAAGGATGCCATGCAGCACAGACAAGGGACAGATGGCCCAAGCAGGAATGTATGTTCTACAGCTTGTTGGCCCCATGGCTCGTACTGTGTCCAGCTGAGACTGGTGATGCTCACCTTTCAGAGCTTTCTATTATTAAAACCATCTGCTGCAGCATATGTCCCATAGGTTCAAACCACTGGCTCGGACCATCATTCTGGAGAGGCCCAAGGAAAGAACCGCTCCAAGGAGAATGCATAAGGGGTGAGGGGATTTGAGTACTACCATAGGTGGACCGCTGACCAAACTAGGGATGTTAAGTTTAACGAAAATATTGAAGACCAGTTAAGACTTCCATTTCCTGCTTATAAAGTAAAATTTGTTTTAAATTTAGCACTGTTTTAAGCTCTTTCCTTTTTTTCTTTATTTTTCAAAATGTATTTGGTTGTTACAGGGTCTTACTATTCCGCCTCCCCAGCGCTGGGATTACAAGCATGCATACGCCACTTTGCCTGGACTCTGTGGTCAGCTCAGCCTGCCCTGTGGGCAGGGCTGGTGTGGCATGTGGTGCTGGGGATCGAACCACAGTCCCTGAGCTTGCCTAAGTTGCTGAGCTATTTCACCCAGCCCTGTTTTCAGATCTTAAGTAAGAAGCCTGAAGGAAAGGGCAGCAGCTCCATAGCCATGAAGGTCTTGGTTTCCTTCAGTCTGTGCTCTGCTCTGGCTCCCACACTCAAGGTTACATCATATTATAAAATAGCTGATGGAGCTCCAGCCATCCTTTCTCCATTGTAGCCTAGGGGGCAGAAAGAAACAGGAGGAAGAACAGAAGAAACTGTCAACTATCAATTGCTTTTAAGGAATTTTCTTAGTAGTCCTATTCAACAACTTCTATTTACATATCTCTGGTTAGAATTTAGTTGCAATGCTCCAAGAAGCCACAAAGTAGATTAGATTATTTAGTATTTAATTGGGGTCATTGCACACCAAATAAAATCTGAGATCCATTTCTAAGTTAGAAAGACAGACTAGATATTTGGTAAGCAACTGGAAGACTCTACTTGAGGGCATGTGATGTCTCTAGGTGCTCACAATTACTGTCTGGAAAAAGAAAAACAAACATAATCCACAGGAGGTTGGGCTTTGCTGGTTCATCTTCATTCCCAGATGCAGTGGGTTAAGTTCTGGAGGGGTGATTGGCTCATGGGGGTATTGACTTCTTCAGTGGGTTGACTGACAGCTGAATGGGTTATTAGGAGGTGGCCTACATGGAGGAAATAGGTCATGGGTGTGACCCCAGGGTTGTATTTACTCCTGGCCACTTCTGGTGGGCTCCTTCCCCTACTCCCTCCATCCCAGAATCCCTGAGTAGAACAACTTTCCTCCGCCATGCCTCCCTCCTGTGATATTTCTGCCGTGGAGCAGGTAGTCATGGACTGAAACATCAGAGGTCAAATAAATCTTTTGCTTGAAGTTATCAGTGTCGGGTATTTTGTTCCATCAGTGAGAAAACTGACCAAGACACAAGCTTCTGCTTACTCCAAGTAAAAACATCTGTTTTCAGAACTATAACACATGACTGCCTCATGCAACAAGAAAAGACCCCTTTGAACACGGAAGGGGAGCCCAGATACAAGTGCACAGGAATTCTGTGGCAAGGGCTGGAAGCAGAGAAGGCAGGGCTTGATGAATGCTAAGATCCTCTTTCTAATTATGAATGGAAGGTTTGTCCCCTGCCAAGAGTATCCCCAGTGTCATACTGCATGGTGGAAACTAAAGGGACCCTTCCAAAAAGCTAGGGGCTCCCTAAAGGCAAATGTATGCTGGGCTTGGGGGCCCAAGTCAAATAGATGCCATGGAAATTTTGTGTTGAATTTTTAAGTTATGTTTAAATTTTAAAGTCATAAAATGATTTGAAGAAAGATAAGGAAATTCCAATAAGGGGAAACAAGGAAAATAAACACTGTCAAAACCCTGATACAAATTGTCAAAAGGTACCATGTTAGTACTTTTCTCTTGTTGCTGAGACAGTACACCTGGTACCCAGAATTAAGGAAGTAAAGGTTTATTTAGCTCACAGTTTGGAAAAGTTTCAGTTTGTAATCAGCTGTCCCCAAAGCAGGGAGGCACAGGGCAGAGGGGCAACAGCTTATGGTGGCAGAAGACAGCAAAAGCACCAAGAACAAAAAGGGAGGGAGCTGGTTTCTTTCCTCCCTTATGCTGTAGGCAGGCCACCCGCCCTAGAGCAGGTGTAGCCCTCGCACCATCTCCCTGCTCTCCTCTTGCACAGGCTGAGGTTGTGGACCAACTGAGGACCCTGGCCCCCTGCTGAGTCAAGCTATGAACGCTCTACCTCTGCTTCCTGAAGTAAGGACCCATGAAAACAAGAAGGTCAACATTAATGAGCCGCTTTCAAAAAGCCCACCCCTTCCATGGTAGCATAAGGCTTCAAAGAGACATCCAGACACAAACCATGACAGGTAGTAGTCTGGCAGCTCTAATGAAAAAAAAAAATGGTCTTTGGGATCTAATATTCTTCAGTTCAAATGTAGTTTCCATATCTAGCAGCTATCTCTGAATGGAGAAGTTTTTTGTTTGTTTGTTTGTTTGTTTGTATTTTACTTCAAGGGACTTCATTTTTCTTATCTAAAACTGATAATAATAGTAACTACCCTGAGGAATCACTGTGACAATTTTTCAGGCATTTAAGAGACATAACACACATACACTTAATATTTGATACATTGCCAAAAACTGTTCTCTCTCTTCTGTCCCGCGATCTGCTCAAATCACTAATAAACACTAAGAATGTTTTAAACAAGTTTTTGTTTGGCTACATTAAGTCAATACTAGCACAAACACATGCTCCTATCTGTATTTTCCTTAGCATCTGGCGGAATCATTTTGTTATCACAGTCTTCACAATTTTCATGGCCATGTAATTCTTTAGCTAGTGGATATATCCTAATGAATGCAATGTTAGGAATTAATAGCGTTCTCCTATATTTATATACAGAGAAGAACATTTTGTGAATATGGCCTTTTTTCCATTTGGATCATTTCCTTAGGAAATATTTTTGGAAGAGAAATCACTGTACCAAAGAGTGAAAATAATTTAAAGACTTTGATTCATAATGTCAAATTCCTTTCCCACATTTCACTTTTATGTATGAGCTGATTTCACAATGAAGTCTTTGTTATTTCTTGTAAATCACAGGCTGCCTGAGGACAGAAGCTATATGTTCACATCCAATTGCCCCTTGTGTCATAGTAGCTGACCATAGGGTATATTTAATAAGTATTTACTTAATTAATAAAAATGATCAGGCCTACTCACAGTCCCATCACTGTGAAAATGTTGGTTTCACCACATCTTCATTATAACTGAATGATATCACAGGGGGAGAAATGAATGGATTCTGAGGACAAATTCCAAAGCAAATATCCCTTTTAGGAGCTCATGGTCTATCCCAGAACCTAGAAAAGCTAGTAGAAGCTATGTTCCTGAGTTCTTGTTCCATAAAGATCTTTCTTCAGATGTACATGCATCTGGAAAAGACACATATTTAAAAGATGTCTCTGACTCTTAACAAAAGTGGGAAGTTTCCTGAAAAATGTTTATTGTCCTTATTATTGAGTCGCAAATCATCCCAAACCTCAGTCACCTAAAAATGTGTGTCTTAATTCCACAAGTTAGTAATGTTCACTCTGGGCAGCTCATCTGGCCTTGACCAGCTTCCTCGTGTATCTACAGATAGGTACCAGATCAGTTCCTGCTTTGGCTGGCTAGTTGTTAGGGTTTGTGTCTAGGTGTCCCCCGCCAAGCCTCGTGCAGTCATGGGGCAGCTTCTGGAGCTTGTGATTGGTTACTGTGGGTGTGGATGCTGCACTGGCCCTGGGGTAGGTAACTTGCACTACAAGTAAGGAGGGATGAGTTGCTAGCTAGCAACCTGCTGCTGCTCCCTTCTTGCTCTCTTGTTCTTTACCGCAGCCATAAACAGCTGCCCTCTGCCATGTGCCACTCTGCCTTGGAGCCAGCTGAGGATGGACTGAAACCTCCAGTAACTGCAAGCTAAATAAACCTTTACTTTCCTAATTTTGTGTGTTGAGTATTTGACCCAGAAACAAGAGAAGAATAACTGAGACAGTCAGGACGGCTTGTGTCACCTCTCAGTGTGCTAGCCCACACATAGCTCTACAGTGTCTGAAAGGTTCTAGTACAGAGTGGGAGCCTGCGTGGCCCCTGGAGGCCTAGGCTGGGATTGGCTCACTGCCTCTTCTGCTGTGTTCCACTGTTCCATTGCTCAAACCCTGAACCTGGCCAGCCCAGGTTTTGAGGCTTACAGATGACTCTACCACTCAGACGAGGTGCTGCAGAGCCACGTGGAATAGCCAGTGAATGCAGGAAAGGAAGGAATAGAGCACCTTGCCATGTGTGCCTTTTTTTTTTAATGTATCAGTTATTTAATTAGATTCTTGGTAAGAAATTTAGAACACTAATTTATGAGGATAAATTTCATTTATCAGAGCAAAATCAGATCACAGGTAGCCCCAGAACTGAGGAACAGCTTTAATTTTTGCTAACATCTGTGAGTCCACCGCTTTCTGATTGCTCTGCTCTGAAAGCTGGTATCTTTCCTTCTCGGTGTTAAAGATCTCACCCTCCTGGTGTCTGGGTTTCTGCAGCTTCTTTTTCTTGAAGTAAGCATCAGTGAGGTGCTTGGGGAGTTTCACTTTGCTGATATTAGTTTTTGTAGAGGTGGCCATGACAAATTTCTGGTGTGTTCTTCATAGAAGAACATGATTAAGGCTAAGAGGCCCAGTCACAAGCAGCAAGCCACTGACCAACTGCGTCAGGAAGACGGCTCTCTTACCTCTGAAATGCCCAGAGAGGATGATCAACATGGTGCCAGGAGTGATGCTAGCTCAAAGTTTCCTCACATACTGACTAAAGAGTTTCTTGCTGTGGCTCAAGAGCTTTCAGGGCACATCGTCAGTAAGGTAGCATCTAGGCATTTTCTGAAGCTTAACCACTTAAGTACCCCACATCTTGTCCCCACTGACTGGTTTTGTGATTGTAGCAAAATCCTTCCTTTTCTTCTCAACCTTTGATTTAACAGCTGTGTACCTTCTCTTGTACAAAGACTTTCTGGAATCCATAGCAGATCAGGAGTATCTACCAATTCTTCTAACCAGGACAGGACTTTGGCTGTAGGGGGGCTGCCCCTTCTTGGACTTTTTTGCCTTCTCCTTTCCCTTTATACCATTACCACTGGCAGCAGCCTTCTTGGCTTTGGATTTCTTCTCTTTTGTGTCCGACTTCTCAGTTTTTTCTCTTGCAGTCTTGCAAGATGGAAAAGAGAATTAAGTTGCACCATGCATGCTTTCAACCATAGTGTCTCCCCATGAGACATGGGTTGATCTGTTCAGTCAACCCAATCTTGTCTATGGGAACGCTGATGATCCTTTCTGCTCACTAATATATGTGATGGCTCAGAGACTTAAAAGATTTTAAATGGTGTTGCCTCAGCTAATTTTGTGTGTATGTGCACTCTAGACAGGTTGGGTATGGGCTCACATCCTGGCTGAAGATGAGCCTCAAGGTGGTGAACCTGGCTGGGACACAGATTAAGTTTAGCCTGTCCACTGTCTCCCGATCTCAAAGAAAGATAATCGTCTCCTATTTTCAGAAATAAAAGCCCCAATTCCATTCATTTCTAAGTCACATATATTATTCAGAAGTAAGTCAGAAGGGTTAGGGAACAGCTACAATTGGAACAGTCACTCCCACAAGTTCATATCATTCCTACCTACCCAGTGTTACCCCAAGTTCTGGCACTGGTGGTTTAAGTCAGGCTCTAAAGCAATAGTAATCTCCTGGATTTGTGCCCACATCTCTGCGCCTCCCTAAAGGGCTCAGCATCACTTACTGGGGAGCTCAGCACCCAGGAGATGGGCTTTCAGGAGGCAGAAGGCAGCCAGCCAGGAGCGCCAAACCTGCTTGCTGGAAATTGCCTTAATAGAGGACCAGGTTACTCCTTCCACAACACAAGTCTGTTTGAAATTGTATAAATAACTGGGTATTAATTACTATTATTAAAATCCTAAAATACGATATAGAATTATGTATTTGTATGTAATATGTACATTCCTTTAAGGAGAAAATAAACTATAATTTTCACAATAAGAAATATAAATATATTTAATTCAGGACATTACCATTATGTAATACAGAAATATGTACTTATGCATATAATATATACAACATATCCTAAACCACTACATAATATTATGTTATGACTTATATAAGGATAAAAATATATAGTAACCCTATAATATAGTAACAATTATGACACCATTTTTTGTAGACAAAATATATGAAACTCTTAATATTAGTCAATGAAAGACAGTGATCCAAAGAAATGAAA
>PVKN010033289.1:0-12070 GCA_004027915.1 Capromys pilorides
GGTCTCTGTCCATTTCAAGGATGTATCTCCCTGGACTATTATCTTTTATTTTGCTCTTTAATTTATTTACCTTGGATATTTCATATAAGGGGAATCGTGCGTATTTAAGCTGTGTATCTGATGTATTTCATTTAATATTATAGTGTCAAGGTGTATTTGCTTTCCTACAAATGATTCCAGTTTATCTTACTTATGTCATTACATTCTTCTGTTGTAGATTTTTATTTTCTTTTTGTTGAAGTACTCGCCTTGTTTGATGCACTGATTACACCCCACATCTTGGCTTTTTTGGCTTTGTTGTCTCTGTTTATGTTATTCTCAAGTATCTTTTTGGAGTGCTGGTTTGATATTTATGAATTTAAGGTATTCTTTGTCATGGAATATTTTTATTTTTCTCTCACTTTGAAAGATAGTTTGGTAGGATGTATTAGTCTCGATTGGAATTGTTTTCTTTGGGACTTGAAACACCTCCCTCCAAGGCCTACTAGCCTTTATACTTGGTGTTGAATGGACTTTGTAACTGAGTTTTTTGCTTTTCTCTGACAGACTTTAAGATTCTATCCTGTGTTGGACTTTTGGGATGTCGACTATGATGTCTCATGAGGAACTTGTCTATTCATCGTAGTTATTTGGTACTCTATAAGACTCATTTACCTGTATGTTGAATTCTTTTTCCACACTTGGAAAGTTTTCTGTTATAATTTTTGTGAAAAAAATTTTAGTCTACCTATAGTGTCATTCATTTCTCTCTAACTCTAGTTAGCTTTAGGTTAGTCTTCTTAGTGTCATGTAATAGGTGTTGGATACCTTGTCCTTGTTCTCTTATCATTTTGAAGATTTCACTGAGCACGTGATGACATGTACTTTTTGTCTTGAGGCCTGAAACTCTTCCCTCATTCTGGACCATTTCTGCTGTTCAGGTAGTCACTAGAATTCTTTTTCTCAAGGGATTTCTGTTTGGAATCTTTCTTGGAGTTTACTTATTTGGGTAAATTTGTCATCCATGCTTTGAGTAGTGTTGGTAAGATTTTCTAATTGTTTATTTGTTTCTTCTATAACCACATGAGTCAGTTTGCTTGGTTTGCTATTTTTTGGGCTGATGTTACCTTTAATCTTGTGAAATTTTTTTTGTTTTAATTCCACTGTAGTCCTTTTGTGCAGCTCAGCTATTTGGTGCTTGGTTTGTTTTCCATCAATACCCCTTTGAAGCACTCAAAGAGTTAGAAGTCTTAGGAGAAATTTTGTCGCTTTGCTTTTTCGTGTGTGTGTGTGTGTGTGTATGTGTGTGTGTGTGTGTGTGCATGCGCTGAATGTTGAGGTTAAATAGAGTGAAGATAATTACTTCTGCTATGAAGATCTCTTTAGATAGGTTCTGTTTTCCAATAATGTATTCTTGGGGGCATGATATACACCTTCAATCTGTTTAATTTAATTGGGTTTTACTCCAGCACTACGTTGTAAGGAGATAATTTTACTTGTCATATCAGCATCAATTGAGCTCACCACACATAAATTGTAAGCAGTAAACCTTGTTTTGATAATTTCATCCTTTCTTCAGTATCCCTTTTTGTTATTTTATTTTATTATTTTTTTACAGGGAAAAAAAAAGTATGTAGTTAGAATTAGCCAGTTGGACTCAGTTTAGATGATCCCAATTTTTTGACAACATCCACTGCATCATTATCAGGAGCCAGTCGAATATATCCCTTCTTCTCTCCATAAGGCCTAATTAGGGTATTGACCTTGGCAACATCGGTGTCACAGAGCTTCTTCACAGCTTATTTGATCTGGTGCTTATGGGCTTTGATAACCACGATGAACACACATACTGAAAAAAAGTCCCACAAGCTCACTTTCGGGCTAAGAAAATAGCTCAGTGGCATAAGTGCCTACCTGGTGAGCACAAGGTCTTAAACTTGATCCCTGGTACTGGACAAAAAAAAAAAAAAAAAAAAAAAAAAAAAAAAAAAAAAAAACCCACAAGCACAATGAACCCTCATGTGTTGTTGTCCTCCATCTTTTTCACTGCTGACTCCATGGTCAGGAGGAATTTGATGATGGCATAGTGCTTAAGCTTGTTTCTCCTGAAGGCGCTCTTCTGAGGGTATTTGGGTTGCCTTTGGAGCTGCAGTCTCTTGGGACAGCAGAAGGTGGGTGATGTTTGTATCTTCTTTTTGTGACTGGGGATGCCTTTTAGCACAGGCTTCTTGGCCTTCAAAGCTTTTGCTTTGGCTTTCAGCTTTGGGAGAGGTAAGGGCTTCATTCTTTGCCTTTTGCCTTCTTGGTAAAAAGCTCCCTTTTTATATATAAAATATTTTATTGCTACTTGCAGTTTTTCTGGAATGTGGAAGGTGAGATTGGGGAGAGAGGAAAGAAAATGAAGGGGCAATGTCAGTTGGAAAAGAGAGAAGTGGAAAATATAGGAAGTTGAGTCTTTTTAATTATTTTTATAGCTGGAGTAAGGGACTAATGCTGGGAGGTTTCAGAGAGGCAGGAGGGACATGCAGATGGGTAGAAGTGCAGTTAGAGATTGAGGGGGGCAGTGAGGTCGTCAGAACCTGTGAATATATCTGTGGTAAGTTTTGTTTGGATCCTCTACAACCAGTGGTGTTAAGGGCTACACTAACATGTCCTGGAATGGTAGGTATTGCTTATGTTATGGCACTGATTAATTCTTATTCTCTAAAGACATACACAGCACTTAGGTACTATATGATAGATAAGGAGAAGGAGGGGGAGCCAGGCAAGAGGTTAGAAAAGGAGGAGGAGAGGATAAAAAAGAATAGGAAAGAAAGTTAAAAAAATCGGAGAAGTGCTAAAAAAGGGAACAGGAAAAGGGGAGAAATGCTTGCTGCTGTCCCCTAGTCCACTATCTTCTTCTTCTTCTTCTCCTTATATTGTGATAATCATGTGACTTTTATCCTTGTATTGATTGATTTGATGCATCATATTAATTGATTTACATATGTTGGACCACTCTTTAATTCCAGGGATAAATCTCTTTTGATCATGGCACATATGCTGCTGAATTTGGTTTGCTAATATTTTATTGAAAATTTTTACAGCTATGTTTATTTTTATTTATCTTTTTTTTTATTTTTATACAGGCTCTCTCTATGCAGTTTGGGCTGGCCTTGTCCTCACTTTTGTAGCCTCCAAGCTGGTCTTGAACTTGCAGTGATTCTTCTTGCCTGTGCTGGGATGATGAGTGTGTACCGCCACGCCCAGTTCTGGGCAGGCACAACGCATAGGGCCTGGAATCACGCTCTGGACCTTGTGCCTGCCAGGTAGGCACAGATGCCTCTGAGCTATCTCCCCAGTGCCGCCGCTACATTTATTAGGGATAATAACCCATAATTTTCCTTATTTGACTTGATGTCAGGGTGATTCTTTTTTTTTTTTTTTTTTTAAATTATGGCTGGCTCAGCCTGCCCCAGGGGTGGGACTGGCACAGCATTTGGTGCCAGGGATTGAACGGTGGTCCCTGTGGTTGCCTAAGCTTTCCTAAGCTTAGACTGCTTCAGACTGCTGAACCATCTCACCAGCCCATCAGGGTAATTCTTGCCCCATGAATTGAATTTGAAAATGTTCCTACTTCAGTGTTTTGGAAGTGTTAGGATTCATATGAGCTCTTTAACTATTTGGTAGAATTTGCCAATGAAACCTTCCCTGGGCTTTTCTTTGTTGGAAAATTTTCAGTTATTAATTCAATTTGCTTACTAGTTGTAATTGCGTCCAGAAAGTCAGGTTCTTCATGATTCAGTCTGGGTTAATGTGGTCCTTTTAAGAAGTAACCAGTTTGTTGGCATGTAATTGCCCACAGTCCTTTCTCATAATCCTTCCTGTTTCCGTGGCACTGGCTATGATGTCTCTTTCAGGTTTGCAGCCTGCTCTCTCTTGCTCAGGCAGTCAGCTGGACCTCACTGCTCCTGGCCTCGTGCGGGTGGCCAGGCACTGTGTTCTCTAACCCTCTGTCTTTGTGACCTGGGATCGTTTCCTCATTTGCATATGTCCATGGCTCTTCTGCTCAAGTTTGGAGAGGGGCCCTCTGCAGAGCTCCAGAGAGGTCCCCGTCTTGCGCACCGTCTTCTCCCTGGTTCTGCGAACGCTAGCTCTGTGCTCTCCCTGCCGCCCTGGTATATTTCCCCATACAGGGAGTCCACGGGACTCTGTCTGGACTCCCTTTGCCTGTGCTGCAGCATGGAAATTCTTTCAAGGCAGTAGATGGGGGAGATTTTAGGGCTGTGTTCTTTCCTTTCTCCTCTTCAAGGATTTATGTCTTCATTGTTGAAGTCTGTTATCTTGACAAATGTTTCATACGTCTTATGTTCAATGTTACATCCCTTGTTCGGGGATGGGGTGGGCGGGCAGGTAAACCTGGTTTCAGTTACACCACAGTGGAGATAAATAAAGTTTTCTCCATTGCTTTTACTGTGTGCAGCTATTTTTAGAGGAACACAAAAGATATCCAAATCTTACAAACCCTAAGAGTCATCTGTGTCCATCCTGGTAATTTCAATACTTAAGTTAAAGTCTCAAAATTATGTTTCTTCTTTGTTTTTTTCTTTTTTTCCCTTTCCTAAACTGAACTAAGGCTCTTCTGGATCCCATCTTTAGATAAGGCTGGAGGATACCGGGTCCCCGTACAAGTACCACCTCTCATGGTTTGCCATTCAGGCTTCACTTCATTCTTCTGGTGGCTACAAACCTTGTTTATTTTGTTCTAAACAAAACAGGAAAGAGTCACCAGCCCACACCCAACAGGAAGAGACCTTGCTCTGTATTCTTGCCCTCTTGCTATGTGATTTGCTTTCCCATTGGATCCCTATTTTAATCAATTTTACCTAAGCCATGTGCTTGTAATCTCATTGGTTGAACACAGTTTTGTTCCACGTCATGCCTGCCTAAGCGAGTTCCCATGTCTTCTCCACAACCCTAGGCCCGCCCTACCACATAGTTTTTCTCTGTAAAAGTCCCTGGAAGAGACAGCTTTCTGGGGACAGGCACTTGCCACCCCTCTCCTGCCTCTCTCTCGGACAGGAGCTTTCTTTCCTTCAATAAGTATGTTCTGCTCTGAAGGAAAGAAAGAAAGAAAGAAAGAAAGAAAGAAAGAAAGAAAGAAAGAAAGAAAGAAAGAAAGAAAGAAAGAAAAGAAAAGAAAGAAAGAAAAGAAAAGAAAACACGCTGCTATAGTGCAACCTAGAGGGCCGGCCAGACTGCTCAACGGATTAAAGCGCATGCTTAGGCAGATGCAGGACCGCGCACTGAGACAGTGATTGAAACTGGGTGTGGTGGCACCATAATCTCAGCGCTTGGGAGGCCGAAAACCTTGGGATCACTATGAGTCTGATCCGTGTATATATATATATATATATATATATATATATATATATATATATAGAGAGAGAGAGAGAGAGAGAGAGAGAGAGAGAGAGAGATTATTAAAATACAGTGTAGAGCCATTCTCTTGCCTTTAGGCACAAATTTTTATATACTTGTTTGATGACTTTGGCTCCTTCTTCCCAAACCAAGGCCATGTTGGCAAAGACCCTCACAGGAAGTACATAAGATGGGGAGTGTGGGGATGTCAGGGAGTAGACATAGACATAGTGTGGAATTGAGGTAGCTATGTCTAAGAGAGGAACGCGGGAGCAAGCTAGTTCACAGCTCAACTGAAACATCTTTCAGTGTTTCCTTTGTGCAAGGCAGGATCCATACTAAATGAATTAGGAAAAGAAAAAGCAATGAATATGTGTTACCTCTCCCAATAACTCTCATGTCTTGGAGTAAAAGCCATGATAATGGCTTCAATATGCAATGTAACTAACTATATTACCTTAAAATATTCTTAGTACATTTTCCCAACTTTAAGCTTCAGGAAGGCAAGAATTTTGTATCCACGTACCTTATGTGTGTGTGTGTGTGTGTGTGTGTGTGTGTGTGTGTGTGTGTTACATGTAAGGGAAAACAATGGCTAGTGTGTTAATGAATAAATAATAATATGTACTGATTTTTCAAGTGCTTTAAGTCAGGGAAGATACTGCATACTTTGCTATACACACACACGCATTGATCAAGTACAATCTGCCTTTAGATTTTTTTTTTTGAAATGTATTTGATACAGGGTCTCACTACGTAGATCCAAGTCATAGTGATTCTCCTGTTTTCCAACCTCCTTAATACTGGGATTACAGGCACATACCACCATGCCCAATCTCAATCACTGTCTCAGTGAGCCCTAGGAGTGGGGCTGGCACAGCATGCCAGGAATTAAACCCTGGCTGCTGAGCTCTTCCTAAGCAGGGGATTTAGTCTGCTGAGCTATCTGGCCAGCCCCAGTCTGCCTTTAATCTTTTACTACTTTCCATCAAAATGTTGAGGAGTGGTCAGGAAAGAAAATAACAAACTTTTTAATCTTTTTTTGCTTAATGTTTTTGACTACATTTTCTTTTTCTAATATATTTGGTAGTTACATGCTCACCATTCAGCTTGGACTCCTAGTGATCTCCTGTTTTCAACCTACCCAGAGCTGGAATTACAGGCATGTACCACCACGCCTGGACTCTGCAGCCAGCTCATCCTGCCCTGGGGGCTGGGATGTCAAGGCATGTGGTGCTGGGGATTGAACTCCAGTCCCTGCTATTATCTAAGCTTGCTTAAGCAGGTGCTTTAGTCCGTTGAGCTATTCCACCGTCTCCCTGAATATATTTTCTATTGTTTTAAATCTTTGACATTTTCATACATTTTACAGATTTGGTCTTCATGGTGTTTTTTGTTTGTTGGCTCTGCTATATAATAATGTTTTATTTCTAGCTTAATTTTGTCTCATTTGTGTGGCTTTTGGATAATGTTATATACTTAGTTAACCTGGCCTTTACTACCCTTCTTACCTACATGTAGGTTAAGTTTGTTCCTGAGCTGATTTTATGAATGTTATCAGTATAAGCTTTCCTTGTTATTAGATCCATGTAGTCAGATGGCTTTTTTAAAAACAAAAATACATTTCCTTTTTTTCCAAAAAGCTAATACATATTCATTGTATATGTTTGAAAATATAGAAAAATATAGATAGAATAAAATTCAAAGGGAGTTCTAGTGTAGAGAGAATTGTTGCTAACGTGTTCAACTATTTGGGTTCTTTGTTTTGTTTTTAGATGAATAGATGAGAGTTTTATAAAGAGAAAAATCAGATGGCCAGAGACAGAATACAAGGACACCCAAACAGTTATGAGCTGTGTGGAAGATAAGTCAGAGAAAGAGATTACCGGCCGATGAAGGAGACTGAGAAGAGAAATACAGACTTGTAAACTAATGAGGATAAATGGACAGGATAGATGAATGGAAAATGCAGATAATTCATGTAAATTTTGATTTAACTGAGATGTATTCATCAACTCATCTCCATCACAATTTGCTGCATAAAAGCAGATGAATTAAAAACCCATATCCCACCACTCTTTGAGTGATCTTGAGTCCCTAAATATAAATGATGTCTCCTCAAGCAACAAAATTAGCATTGCTAACATGTAAGGATGCTAGATAAAAGCATAAGATATCAGCTATGTTTAATCTTTAAATAAATAATGAATAATTTTAATATAACTGTATCCCAAATGATCCATACTTTTCTAAGGTGGGTTAATTTTGATAATTTAGATTTTGTTAGAAAATAGCTCATTTCACCAAACTTAAAGAAAATAATTCAGTAAAGATCTTTAGAGTATTTCCTTGTACTCAGAAAAGAAATCTGTCCTCTCCCATTTTGACCTCTGTACCAGGAATGTTTTTTTTTGCTTGGTTGGCTTCTCTTTGACATTCAAGTTTCAGTTTAATACTATTCCTTCAGAGTCTTCTCATTTGAGAAGTTCAACCTGTTTCTTTCATTATCCTCCTCTTTTCTTTAATGTTATTTATCCTAATTTAAAGGGTACATTTGTGAATTACTCGTTAGACTGAAAGCTTCATGAAAGCAATCTACTTTGTTTATCACTGCACCCATTGATTTGTACAATGCCTGGCTTACACTTGTTGCTTTGAATAATTTCCCATCTTTTAAGAAGCCTGCCCTGATCCAGCTGATACCACTCTCAATGCTCCTTTGTCTTGTTTCCATACCACTTACATACAACCCACAACATGACAACTGTACACTTGACTAAGTAATGCTTTTTCCGCTGTCAGTGCGATGCGTATATCACCTGACTATCCGGAGACTATGGCTGCAAGTGGACATGGAGGAATAGGAAATTCAGCAAGAGCCAAATAACTATTTTGTTACTCTGTCACTTTGTGAGTTGATTGTATAGTTGGGAAGGAAGATCTCAAACAACTGTGGAAGGTCTGATAGAGCACGTTCAGTTTTACTAAGTGTATTGGGAAAGTACTGGAAGATTTAGACAGGATAATGGCATGACATGAGCTGTGCCTTTAAGAGAATGAATTATGTTGTGGTGATCAAGGCACTAGAAGTAGAAATCAAGGAACATTTCGTGAGATTGATGAAAGATATAAGATAAGAAGGAAAACAAAGCATGACTCTTAGGGTTTGGGCCTGAATGTTATTTACCTAACTGAGAGAGAACTGGAAGGAGCTAAATTTGGGGAAAATTTATGAGTAAATTTTTGAGATCATTCAGTTTGAGATGTCCACTAGAGACCAGGTGGAGATGTTGAATAACTCAGCAGTAGAATTTGATGAATCTGAAGACGAGGCCTAGATACACAACTTCGAGAGTAAGCAAGATATTTACTGATAGTATCTATGGCTTTGGGTCTGCCAAGGTGGTCAGTGTTGACCACGAGAAGACAAGAAAAGGACAATGACGTGGTGGGGTGGTGCAATCCTCAGAGGCATGAAGAATCCTGAAGTCGAGATGCTACCATGGCCATATGTAGCCATAGACTTCATCAGGTCAGGCGACTTGTGTGTCAGACTGATAGGAAAAAGGCATTATTTAGTAGAATTCACAGGTCCTGTCGCACTTTGTACATAAGTGCTATGGACACAGCAAAGGAGCTGTGAGAGCAGCGTCACGAAGGTGAGGGCTGTAAGTTTTTAATTTTAACTTCCAAGCATCTGCTTCAGTGCTGGACCCATAGTAAGTGCTCAGGAACATTAACTGAAATAATGAATAAATCAGTTGCTGGAAAATCAGGTATATTGCCATGTTGTTATACTGCGTGTCTCACACCCATGCCAGAGCACAAAGGAGAGTTTCTGCCACAGTCTTACTCACATTCAGCTATGGAAAGTTCCACACCTGGCAAGCACTTATGGTAGGGTTTCTTTTTTTTTTTTTTTTTTTTTTAACACACTATAAATTATATGTTTTAACTGAAACCTTCTCTTCTTTCTTAATTGTAGATAAATAGCCTTAATGCTTATTTAGCAAATGGAAACAGGTCAGAGCCAGTATGTTCCTGGGATACATTGGGTTTTATTGTTTTTATTTTATTTATTTTTTCTCCACTAAAAGACACCAACTTTAATCCTTGGCAATCCATAAAAACCATATATTTTTCAAGTGCCAAGCAGAGTGAAAGAACTGGCCAGTTTGAAGCAAGTTGCTCTATTTTTTTTTCCTTTTTCAGTTGAGGTATGTGCACTTAAAATTCTTTTTGGGCCGTAGCCAAATTCCAAAAGAAAACCTAGTTAAAAACTGAAGGTTTTAAAGAATATGCAAGAGAACCTGATTTGATTATGCATTTGTTTCTTAACTCAAGCTTACAATTAATATTGTTTCTGATGTATGACGCCACTCATACCTAAGTATTGACTTAAGTTTTTAAAACATCAGTGCAAGGGATCAGATCAGAATGATGAGAAAGACTTTCTCAGTTAAGCAATGAGTCACGGACAGGAGTAGGGAACTGCCTATTTAGACTCTGTGAGCTTTTGAGTGACTGGAATTAAATGGAAACTTAAAAAGAAAAATTATCCCATAAAATGACCAAAACTAACAGGGCTAGGTAGTTTAAGCATGCAGACATTTACACGGCAATGCTCAAGCAGGCAGTTGATGTCAGTTTTGGGAAATGGTACTCAGAGCAGTGGAATGAAACAGAGCTGCTGATTAGATAGAAAAAGCAGTCTACTTTCACATTTCTCTCAGTAAATGGCAAGGGAGAAGCAAAGCTGCAAAAACACGTGAAAGCTCCAGCCCCACGCTTGACATTTGAAATACCAAAATGATAGTTGGGAAAGACTGAAATTGCTGCCCAGGCTATGATGTTTCCCACACACCTCTTTTGGACAATGCAAATCACAGTGAGTTTCACAATTCTCCTTTTCTCATTAACCGTTCTAGAAGAGATTTGTACTAAAATGACCAAGTCCCAAAGTGAAATTTCTTAATAGAGGAACTGAAGTGGTATTAGAAAGAGGATAAGTTGTTCAAGGATCCTTATGGCAGACATAGTGTCTAACAGTCTAGCTACCTCCATCTGTGGAAGAGTGAAGCCTGCATTCTCCCTACAGGTGTGATTTCATGCCTCTCAGAGCACGCTAAAGATGACAGCAATAGCCAGCCTTATGAGGTCTTAACTGCCTTTTAGCTACAACACATCATCACCACAGGAGAAAAGGACCAGAATTGGGCTGTGCCTTTGCAGCCCATGAAACTGAGGTAGGGAACTTTAAGGGGGACCACTTCTAACCGTCCCCAGGGAAAGAGTAATTCCTCTATCTTAGCAGTACAGACACTGCATTGTGTCCCACCTTAGGAATACCAAGCATGAATTCAGTGAATTCATTCTTTGTATCATATATTTATGCCAGTTTTTAAAAATAAGAATCAGGGCTTTTAAAAACAGAAGCATTTGCTTTCCTAGACATTGCAATTGGCATCATGCAGCTTAGGTAATCAAGAGGTAGAGCTATTGCATTGGAAATAATCTGACATACTTCATCATCCACATGTAATCCTGAGGGGTGGGATAAATCATGTGTGGGACACGTTTCATAGTGGGCCTATATATTAAACATATAACAGTGAAAAGCCTGCTGCTTCTTAAACTTGTGATTACCTAACTTCCCTAATCAAGGACTAGATCTATCATCTCCTGGTTCTTTTCCTTTATCCCAGAAGTAGCATCTTTCTCCAGGCACACATAGTGTTCCCTCAGAGGCTCTCCCTGTCTTTCCCTTTTATTTCAACACCCCCCCACACACACACATACACATTCATTTCTGCGCTAATCTATAGCAGCACTTTAGAGGATCACACATAACATGAAGTGATTTTTGCAAAAAGAAAAATACATACCCTTTTCTTCTTCTTTCCTTTTGGTCTTGTTGGCAGAATGATCTTCTTAAATGTTCTGACTGACTGGATGAATTTGGGCACACTGAGAAGAGAGGAGGTGCTGCAAGGAGGTTCCTTACAAATGAACCTTTGTCTGCCTCATGTCTTGCCCGGGATTTACAGACGTGCTGCTGCAGCCAGGACTGGAAGGAGGAGGAGGGAAGTGGAAGGAGACAGGGCTTCAAGATCAGCCTCCCGTGGGATCTTCCACACCCGGCAAGAGGGAGCTGAGCAGCTTCCTTAGCAGGGGAAGAACCAGTCTACACAGAGCTTCAGGGAAGGTGACCCTTGGAGCAATAAAATATGATACCTGAGGGATTTAAAAAGAACACTGAGTGATTTTTTTTTTTTTATTTTAAGAGAAGTTTGTGTGGGGATGGGAGGAAGAGGAGGAGAATGGTTGACATTGTTTAACAAGATAACTGAGTACTTCTTCACATTCCACAGTCTGTATTTTTTGTCAAGTTTTCCTTGCCATCTAAATATCTTATCGCAGTTTAGTAGAATGTATGACTATCCCAACTGGGTTTGAATATCCCAGTTCATTTATAATTCTTTGGTACCAGGAATTGAACTCAGAACCTCACACTTGCCAGACAGGTATGAGCTATATCCCCAGCCTTCAATATCCCAATTCATATCCTATCCCTCCAGCTTTTCACCCAAAGAATCATTACTAATAGTAAGCAAAAACAAATGACTAAAAACAAACCTATTCTGTATCTCAGGACAAAGGGCCAAAAGGAATTTCATTGTATTTTGAACCA
>PVKN010033290.1:0-12070 GCA_004027915.1 Capromys pilorides
TTCTTCTTCTTCTTCTTCTTCTTCCTTTCCTTCCTCCCTTCCTCCCTCTCTCCTTTCCTTTCCTTCCTCCCTCCCTCCCTGTTTCCTTTTTCCTTCCTTCCTTCCTTCCTTCCTTCCTTCCTTCCTTCCTTCCTTCCTTCCTTCCTTTCTTCCTTCTTTTCTTTCCTTGGAGACAGGGTCTTGCTGAGTCGTTAAATTGCCCAGATTGGGGTGGAAATTGCAGTCCTCCTGCCCTAGCCACCCAGGGTGGTAAATCACAATGCCTCTTTTTTCTCTGGTTGCTGGTGGTCAGGGAGAAAGGTGATACAGGACAGAGGAGAGAAGCTCCACACATCTGGAGATGGAGTCGAGCTGCCCAGCCATCAGGCCAGTGTGCTTCTTCCCACCAAGTGCTAAAACGTGATTTCTGCAACGTCACATTTCACAGGCCTGCACCCCAGCCCCTCTGAATCTCAGCAGGCTCCATGCTACAAGTGGGAGCACAGCTTCCAATTCCATGGAGTTTTCATTTGATTTTGTGACATTCCTTAAATGTACAAAGTCTACTTTTATAACACAAGAATGCTTATAAAGAGTAGGATAACTTAGGAAATCAGTCCTGTAGCAATTGAGTGGAAGGACTCTGGGGAGAGGAAACTTCAAGTTTAGGAAGCATCAATGTATCAGGGTTTATCTTCTTGCTGGATATTCAGAGAACTACAAAGTAGCCAATGTATTTGTTTCCTTAATTTCTGTTATAACTTTGGCATTCTCAATTCTATTCAAAGAGATTTCATTACAGAGGGAGGAGAGTCCTGCTGTCACTGAGATATAGCTGACGTATAACACAGTCCTCCCTCTGACACAGGAGCTTCTCCAATGCACAGAAAGTCAAAGAATAAAGAGAACAGTGACAGCCAGGCCAAGCATGCTAGGACTGTGATGTGGCTGTGGCTCCTTCAATGTGTGCACAGTGTGAGGTGGATTTGTGTGTGTGCTTGGGGAAACAGTCTGTGTGTGTGTGTGTGTGTGTGTGTGTGTGATAGGTGTGCAGTGGAGGATAGATTTTGTATGTGCAGACTGAATGTGTGCAAAATCAGGGTGGGTTGTGTGTGCAGTGGCAGTGGTCTGTGCACAGGGAAATGACAAGTGTGTGCTCATAGGTGGGTGGTCAGTCTGTAAGCAGGGCACTGGTCTGTGGGAGTGCATGCTGGGGGTGGTGGTGGTGATTTCTGCCACCTTTGCCTCCCACAAATTTCCCACCCCCAAGACTGCAGTATGCTTGCCTGATGCTGACAGTGCTTTTGGCCTGTGCCTTCTAGGCAGGACCTGCGATGCTGCCCCCTCCTTCCTTTCCATCTCCTTTGCCTCACTGACCTATGTTTCATCCCTTGTTGTAGCTGTTTCCCTTGGCCAGTGAGTGCCCTGGGAAGCCAGTCTACAGGGCTAATTCTCAGCAGGCAGCGGTGAAGACACCAGTGGGCACAGTTCTCTGAATAGGGACATTTCCACATGAGTAGGACCCTGGGCTGGTTTGGCCCCAGGATTAGCTTTGAGGTAGGGCATTGCTTGGACCTCTAGTGGAAGTAGCTTCCTTAGTGTAATCTGCCATGGCTTATAGGGGTCTCCTGGGGCTTAACACAGACCCTGCATCAAAACTTAGGGTTCATCATTTTTACTCTGGGCTTTGTGGGAAACAGGTGAGGGAGCAGGAAAGTGCTGCAGAGAGGAAAGCCCAGAAAAGTCCATACGTTAGCAAGTTATTGCTGGAGGAACAAGGGCTGGAGCTGCGATGGGTCCTCTGAAAGAGTATGTGGCAGGACAGAGTCACTGATTGAGCAGCGTGGTGGGGGGGGGGAATTGAGGCCCCAGGGCCTGCCCTTCTTAGTTGAGTGTTGTTATAGGAATGTTTGTTCCCCTAAATTTCTCCTATGTTTTCAGCTTCAGGGGTTTCAGGAGAGATGCACGGATTCTTGCTCCATAGGACTCATCTTCAGGGAACATGCTGTGCACCCAAAGAACAGGAGAGAGCACCTCGGTCTGTCTGGTAACTTGGCCTCCATGAAGGACCTTCCAGGCTCATGCCTGTGTTGTTCCCACTTTTGCATTCACACCTGACCTGATGGTGTGCTTTCTCTGTATGATTTGACCCGAAGGCCAACTCATCCTCATCTGTGATGTAGAGAGACAGACATGCACACTCCTACTGTGGAGCAGGTACCTGGTCCTTCACAGAACTGGCCATGGTCATCATCACACAACTACATGAAGCATATGTATGAACATCACAGAAAACTGGTGCCACCCCTTTGGATGAGGAATGGGAAGATGGTAGAGGGGACCAAAGCCTCACTTGTATCACTGGGCCCTGGGGAAGGGAAGACCTGGCTTGTAGAAAAGGAACCAGCTCCCAACAGTACCTAACCAGATCAACTTGATTTAGAGTCTGTCCCTGGTTACAACATTTTGCGGTAAATTGGATATCAAATGTATGCGTTATTGAATTTCATGTTCTGAATGTTTAATTCTTCTCCGAGTGTCATATAATTAGCCATTTGTTACATAAATTGTTTTCATTACTTACATAAATCATTTTCATTAGTGGCTTTGAATGGGTGAGTGGCAGGAACAAGGAATAAATACAAATCATGCCGCACCAGACAAAGCCAGTGAGAGGAGGAGGTAGAGGGGTATGTCCCAGAGCTGGGCACTGGGCTCCGTACAGAGACCACTTGCTGATCCTGTGGGAAGTGGCTGGGGCCCTGCCCTCCTCCTAATGGCCAGAATGGTTTATTCAGTGCCATGAGAGGGGAGGATACCTTCTACTTTGAAAAGGCCATCAGCTCTCCCCAATAAGGGGTACTGATTCACCCATTTGAGCAGTCTCAAGACTGCTCACATATCTTTCCTCCTTGTTATCCACAGGCTCCAGCCGGAGCCAATGAGTTACCTGGTCACCTGAGATATGGAGATAGTAGTAGAGATTTTATATTTCAATCCATGTCTGCTTGAGTTCAAGGCCAGTATTCCAACAAGTATGATTATTTGACACACAGTGCCATCCATTCATGACTGAATCGCTGTGAAGCTTAGAGCACAAGGCACAGAACTGATACTTAGTTAACATCTGATATCTTGTCTTTGTTTCCCATAATCCAACCTTAAAGGTATGGGCAATGGAAATGTGTCCAATGTGTTCATTGTATTTATGATTAAACTTGGTGAGCTCCCTGTGTACACACCAAGAATGAGAGAAAACACACCATCTGTAGATAAGATATGATGGTTAAGCTTAAGTGATAAATTGAGACTAAAAGATTTCTGGGTGTGTCTGGGTGGATCATGGAGTCGTGACTTTGGGCCTGGCCCCTGATCTTTCCTCCTTGGCACTGTTGCCCTGCTAAGCTTCCTGGGCACCATGAGCTGAGCAGCCTGCTCCCCCATATCCTGCTGCATCATTTTCCCATCTTGGAGCAGATGACCATGGACTAACTCTCCTGAAACCCTGAGCCAAATTAGGCCTCTCTGCCTGTAGACTGTGGGTGTTGTGCATGGTGATGAAGTGATGTGAAAGCTGACTACAACACCTGCAATTTTATTGATGGGAAATACCATTATAAAGACAGAGAGTCATTGTTTCACTGGGGTCATTTGGATTCAGAAAGGGTTCATCCTTTCATTGGCTTTAAAGGCTCCATCAGTGAATTGAATGCAAGCCTATTTCTACACTTCTTTGTCACTTCTCTTTTATCTTTGCTGACTTGCCACCATTGTCTACTTGGGGGCCAACAGGACCAACTTACCATGCCCTTTTCTCTGTGTTGTAAGCCACCACAATAGTCAAGTCCCCCATTATCTATCATCATTTGACCATGAATCAAAGGATGGACTGAAGACACAGGGCTCTTCCACAAGCTTCTGTCCTGGGTGTGTGAACTACTCTGTCCTATATGAGGGTCCTGCACCCATAGCAATTCCTGATTGAATGCACTGACTATCTCCCAGGCATGATTTCTAACAAGCAGCATCTTCATCTTGTACTGTGTCTTGTAGCCTTTTCTTTTTATGACTCAACTCCAGTGTTATGATTTAGATCTCAAAAACCCCTCAGACTCTCCTGTGTTCAGAGCTAGGCTTTTAGAAGCTGACTAAATCATGGGGCACTGGCTCATCAGTGCATTCCTCACTGGGTGAGTTAATGGCTGAACTGCTATAGGAGGAAAGGCCTGGTTGGAGGAGGTCCCTGGGGTGAGACCTCAACGGGTGCATACTTGTTCCAGGCTCTTCCTTTTTCTCTCTCTACTTTCCAGTTGATATCCAGTGACCGATTTTCTTCCACCATGTTTCTAGTTGGAACCAGTCAACTATGGACTGAACCAGTCAACTATTGACTGTGGCAAAGGGTCACAGAGTCACTATTTTAATAGTGGGTATGTCTGTTTGCTATTTAATTTTCTTCTTTTTATTTACATTTTATAATTTTGTAAAAACATAAAGATCATTTTTAACTCAAGTACCTACTAACCACAAGCTGTTGGCTGGATTCAGCCTTCATTCAGGCTATGGTCTGCTAACTCTGCTACAGGCTGTGTGTAGTCAAAGAGGTTGCTAAATGAAAGATTAAACTAATCCAATGTGAAGTATGGCATCAACCACTCACAGGACACTAATTCCACATGCTGTAAGAAAAATACAACAATATGTCCTGTGTGTTTTTAAGTGAGAGAGCTGGACACAGTTGATATTTGCTGTGTTCAGTTTATTCACTATTGTATACGAAGAGCACAAGGAAAACTGGAATGAGAGTAGCAATTCCTTATGTCAATAGAACCCTGAGACATTGCTTGCAAAGACTTTCAAATCTTATTGTCTGAATGTTTATAATTATTGCTAACGTGTCCTTTGTCAAAAGTTTTATTTGAAATCAAAAGCGTTTGATGTTGCTATTCTTTTTCTGCCCTAAGACATCTTGAGAAATGAGATGTGTTGTCTGTTTTTTAAATTGAAATATTTTGAAATAAATAATGATCCCACAGTTTTATGTCATGCCATCTGTGCAAGATGACACTTTGTAAGGAACAACTCAGTACACAACGTGGTAGATTTTAGAGTTTTTGTTATGCACCACAATGGAACTTGAATACTATGTTGTTGAATTAAATAGTATCACAAGTTTTCTTTGAATAATCAAAGAGATTAGCTTACATCATTATCTAACTGTGTAGTGGAAAGAGTCACAAATAAAAAGCTTCCAAAATGCAAGTAATAAGACAATTCTTTATGAAATAGTATTGACCTGGAAAAGTGTTCTTTATAAATATTCAATCCACACAACTACTACTGGTCACCTTAGAGATAACACAGTCTACTGTACTCAAATGTGAAATAGGATCCTCAAGCCTAATAGTTACAATGTTATCATAAAAAAGAGGTGTTCTTCAATATGTGCATGAAAATTTCAATCTCTTTGATCTCTACTTGTTTATCTGTAATCCTGGAATTAATAAATTAATGAATAAATAAGCAGATAAGCATTCATTGAGTACCAGACAAATGAATGTTCATATCTTCAATTAACATGGTTTTATTTCTTTCTGTCTTATTTTTTTGTGGCTTAGCTCAGTCTGCCCTGGGGGCAGGGCTGGCACAGCATATGGTGCCAGGGATTGAACTGTGGTCCCTGCATGCTTGCCTAAGCAGGTGCTTTAGACCCCTGAGCTATCTTGCCTGCCCGACATTGTTTTATTTCTTTCTTACAGTAGTTTTTAAATTTTATTTTGCAATACCTGGGATTGAACTTGGGCCTTGCTCTTGCCAGGCAGATCTTTACTCTGCTGTGCAATGTCCCCTGTCCCCTTACAATAGTTTTTGGAGCAAGATCTTATTTACATTTTGATCAGAGTTGAAGCAGAACCACACCTTTCTTTCTTATTGAAGTGGTGAACTATGAAATACAGTAAAAGCAGAAGCACACAAAATACCAAGTAAAGTACCCTTATCACACATAGGATGAGTGTTGATTGACAGATTATTTGAGATGCCTGCTAATTTTGTATGAAAGTTAAATTTCTGCATCTCTCTGTGTCTGGCTCCCTCTGTCTCTATTTCTCTCTAGTGAATATTACAGTTAAAAGACTCAATAAAAACTAGGCAGGCTTAATTTAAGCTAGAACCCCTGCTAGCCAGGTTCTAGCTTAAATTGGATAACGTGTGGTGGTTAACTATATCAATTTTCAAAACAATTTTCCTAAGTTCAAACCATAGCCCTACCAAATATTAACTGTGTGACTGTAGCCATTTCTTAGTCTCTCACTGTTACATTTTTCATAGTTATAAAACAAGGATGTTAGCGATATCTTTTAACCTCACAAACAGCATCATTGCCAGGATTAAGCAATTTCTATCTGACACATAGAAATTGCTAGGGGGATGCCTGCATTTTTTTCTTAGTTTGACAAATGATTTGAGCAAAGAGGCATTGATGACATTGTAAGACCAACTGGATAGCATACTCTGCACCCTTCAAGGGCCGAGCAGCATGCAATGTTCCATACGAGTTTTGAAAATTAAAGAAAAGCCACTTGGCTGTTTTCCTTTTCTTCAATGCAGAAATGTGTTAACATCCACTGTTTGGAAATCTGATGGACATTTGGGTTGCAAGCCTGGATATCCAAGGCTATATGTCATGAGATAAAAGAGCAATCAGTGTTAGGAACCAGAAATGACTATCAAAACTATTGAACATTCTAGTCAATTACACGGCCTGAAACCAACCAAAACAATGATATAACCCTTGATTCCTGTTTTGTTTTGCCTGTTTATGTTGGAACAATTGTGCCTCTCACTTATGAAGTGAATGTGAATAAAATGAAGAAATATCCAGAGCAGTGATATCTGATACTCCATGCTCTTTTATTAATATTATGTATGGGCTATGTCACTCAATTTAACCCACTGGTAGGTACTTTTGAGTCATTCTCTGGTGTTTTCAGTCCTGTAAGACTGCTGGATTTAGCACCTGCTATCCAGGTTCTAGCTTAAATTGGATACAGCCAGCTTTGCAGAGGATTATACAGGATAAGTAGGCAGCTGCTGCAGCCATAGGGATTAGCTAACAACTCACTGGAAGGTTGGTGTTTGTAGGTTGGGGTACGGGATTCAGTGATTGAGAAACTCACCTTCAGCTAATGACTTGAAATGGATGGAATTTGTTCTAAAAGCATGAAATTGCTACAACACAGTACTTTTAAAGTTTCCACACTACACACTACTGTAATAACTTGAATTCTGCTTCCTCTTTGCACAGAGCTTCCAGAAAGTTCACAACAGCAAAGTTTGTTTCATGACTTTTTAAATCTTGTGCCCAGTGCAGCTCTTTTGGCAATGTCCAGGGACATTCTAGGTGTGAAGCCTGGCAGATGTGGTTGGTTTTGAGTTGGTAGAAACCACAGATGCTGCTAAACATCTTATAGTGCAGAGGCCGGCCATCTACATGTCAAAAATCCTCCATCCCCAAACACCAATCACTTTGAGGTAGAGAATCCCAGAGGCCATAACTCTGTCTGGTGACAGAGACAAGATTTAAAAACAGGGCACACGGCTGTGTGACGTGTCTCTCTCAAAATATCAATTATCACTGACCAGAACACTAAGGCTCACTGTTTCAATTGGTCAGGTGGGAAAACCAAAAGATACAGGGATTGAATAATCAAACTATTAGATATTTGGAGAACAGGAACAAAAGGCAATTCTGACTATCATTTTATGTCTTGCTCCCAGCTCAGTATGTAGTAGTATCTTAATAAATATTTATGAAAATAATGTCTGGATCATAAAGCTACTTTTCTGTCCTTGCAAGGTTGATATTGATGGTGACCACTTACTAAATAACTTCAGGGAAAAAAGTCTTACCACATGTGTATGTTTTCCCTGATTTGCAAAACTGAAGATAGCATGTGGAGGTTCATACCCCACTGGGGTATCCCATTATTTAAAATTAATTTTACTATTGGTTGTTGAGTACAGTAGACCCAATTTCCTTGTAAAGTTCCAAGATGCATTTCTGCTCATGCTGTGCATTTATAACTGCCTCTTCCTGTCTTCTGAGTCCTGTAATTCTCAGTAGCTGTTTTCTCAAAGGATATTCACCACTGTACTGGCCTTTCAGGGGGAGAGGGCATGGTTTTTTTGTGTGTTGGTCTTTGTGTTTGTCCTGTGCTGTTTCCCTGTGGGTCTGAGTTGTTACCTTGTGTGCTCATCCCATTGGTAGAGGGACCCCTTATATATGCACAGGTGTTTCTTTAATTGACTTTTTTTTTGTATTAAGGGCTTGAGAATCTTGTTCCTCCTATTCATCAGTCCCTCTGATTCACTGTTGACCCTCCAGGACTTGAGGTTGTGGAGGCCTCAACCAGAGTGGGCTGTCAGGGGGGAACAGTGTATGGGGGAGCATTCACTCCTCCTGAAGTAGCTGTATTGCATTCTTAATTCAAACTCACTGGAGTTCATGACTCTCTGAGAAATGCTTTCACATCCTTGGAGCTTGCATATGATCTGAGAGATGCTCAGAAATTTAGCCTACTGGAAACATAAATGACTGTGGAAAAAGAGGAGAAAAATGTTATATATGAGAGCTCCCCAACCTCCACAAAGGAGACTTGTGATTTGGAGCAACACTCCCCACTTCCCCCCGCACCAGGAATCTGAAGCTACACATTGATTAGATACAGAAGTGAGAGCCATGAAAATGACTTTGTCGTTGGGCTTTCAGATGGCTCATCTTTGATGTTTACTTTTGTACTGACTCATAAAACAGTGGAGGCTGATTGGGTTAAATTGTAGAATTTGTACATTTTCCTGGGTTCTTTTAGAAGAAATCTCTTAGTCCATCAGACCAATGATTTTCTAAAATCTGTCATTTCTGTTATGAATTGTTTTAGTCAGATATCCACAGTCCCATTTTCTAGATGGGTACTGTTGAGAATAAAGTGCCCAAGGTGTGGCAGATGAATTTCTTATGTTGGTTATACCTCAGTTCCCTGAGTTTAGACTCTCAGAGAAAGAGAAGTGTTCTCATTTGGAAGGGAGACAGAAAGAAGGACATTAAGCCTGGGCCCAAACTGTGAGAAAATTTCCAATTGCCCTGAGCTTATTTAGTTTTAATATGTTTTGTTTTTAGTCCTTTGGTGTTATACCACCAAATGATGAGAGTTATTGTAATAGGGTTTTGAATATAGGATGGTCACTTCCAGTCCACTTCTAAGCCTGCCTTTTTTCTACTCCCTTGCAGGACACTTCCAGCTTGGCTTAGGGACCCTAAGCCAACAGTAGATGCTTGCTATGGTATTTCTCCTTTCGTGGCCTCTTCTTGGACAGGGAATGGGTCCCAGGCTGCTACAGATCCTATTCAGCAAACTAGAGAGCTTCACAGAAGCCAGCCATTGTGAGAGCAGGGTTTAAAGGCTTACTTTCCAGGATCTCCTTCCTGACCATCTCATTATGCTGATTTCCTGAGAAGGAGAAGGAAGAGTGGGATCCATGTGCATGGTGAGAAATGTGAACAGAAGTGTGGGGGCTAGTCATCTCTAGCAAGGTTGGAGGTTGCATGGAGGGTCCCATCCCATGTTTCACTCTGGGTGCGATGGCCTGGGTCCCCTGAAAGCCCTGTTGAGTTTAATTTCCCCCAGTGGGATAGATATTGAGAGAAGAGGCCAGGTAGGCCATCAAGAGATAATTAGTTCTCACCAGTTCTTGGATGAATAAGTTGCCAAACTTATAGGTTCACTGGCTATCCAGAGTTGAGTCTGTTAGGCTCTGTCTCCCACGCATACTCCTCTTGAGATGCTCTGTGCTACCTTGAGACCCTGAAGAGCCTGTACCAGCATGAAAGCCCTGGAATTGGACCTCCCAGCCTCCAGAGCCCTGAGTTGAATCAGGTTTTATTTGTATAAGCTACCCATCTGGGGTATTCGGCTATAGCAAGAGAAAATGATTAGGACATGAGCTCAATTATTTGAACTCTGGTCACCAGTAAATGACTGTTGACAGGATGATTTTCAGCAGAGTTTTTATGCTGGTTAGAAATGAAGACCACAGACCAGGAGAATGCAAAGAGAGGGGCAGATGCTAACAAAAGACAGTTCAGAGTTGGAAGAGACAGAGTGTGGGTGAGAAGAAAAGACCAGAGAGACACAGGGAAGAGTTGGCTTGGGTGTTATGCATGATGACCAAGATAATTCTGAGTAGCTGACAAATCTTACTGTGCAGAGAAGCACTGCATCAGGATGAAGGGTATATATATACTGCTATATACTATATACTACTGCTTTTATTTCTTGATGCTTTTAAAGGACACTTTTTGGACTTGATTTTTAAGCAATTTAACACATTGCCTGTGTTCCTTTCAATGCCTGCCTATCACAGGGCCATTTGTTAAAGCATTAGCAGGTGCCACCATCTCTGGGATGTTTTAAAAGCTGTCTTCAACAGACAAGCCATATGATGGACATGGAAGGAAATATGCAGACTCCAGTCTAAAAACAGACCTCTGTCTGTTGTGGTGCCAATGCCAACGTCAGCCTCTTGGAGGGCGGCTGTCTGAGATATGATTGTAAGGCATCCAAGCTAAAGCAAATCATTGCTCATGTCTGCTAAGCCAAGCTGATCTTGTGCACATCTGATAGTGGAAGGTAAGGCAGGTGCTCACTAAAGTTTCAATTAGGTAAGAGTTGCTGTTAGCATGTTGGAAATCCTCAGAGAAGGATGCAGAGCAGCCAAGACAGAAGCTAGGGATGTTGATTGATTTAGCAATGCTTTGTGAAGAGCCAGGATATCCCAGGCATTCTGGAAGCAACAGGAAGACTATTCTGGATAACAGGGACTTAATAGACAGGAAGAGAAAAAGGTGCATTTGGTGACACAGTGGATATGTGAGAGAGAAAAAGAGTGTAAGTATGGAGAAATTAAAAACTAACCATTGATCTATAACAAAAGGAGATAAAAAACAAGTAAGAAAATAAGGAAAAAATGACCAAAGCCGAAATGAGAGGTCTCCTGGTGTGTTTTGTGGGTAGAAGTGGCACATGAATATCACCTGAATTGAGTGTGTCTTTAGTGCATCCCTACAAAAATCATTCATTTACTCATTTGTTCATCTGTGCCTCCTTTCCATCCCATCAATTTTACCAAGAGCACACTTTGTCTTCTAACATAACATAAACTGTTGGTTTATGTCCACGTGGGCTCACAAGGCTCACTTATTTCTCCCTACTGGAAGTGGGCAACCTCACATGGGACACTGTGGAATCTCTCCAATGGCTCCAACTTGTGATCCCAAGATGATGCCCAGGCCTGTTCGTATGTCCTGGATCCTTTTATCTACTACTCATTGCTAAGCAAATGACATACATTTCTAGGTCAGAGTTATTCTTAGCAAAAGTTAGATCCCAGAACAGCACCAAGTGTGCAGTTTAGACTGCTCTCATTAGGTAATCAGTTTAACCTCTCAAAATTTTTCACTCTTGTTTTATTTTCTTTAAATGTCATACAGTAAAATTTTGGTTTGAGAGTATCATTCATCCTGGAGATATGCTTGTAATCCAAAACACTTGTATATGAAAATGAATTGCCCAGTAAGAAATATTGGAAACACATATGATTTGTTCCATAACCCAAAATATTTATATAAAAATAATGCATATACACAGGATAGCTTGGATAACTGTATTGCTGATTTCTGCTGAACTATTGAAAGGAACAATTACTGCCTAAGTTTTAATTTTTTAGTTTTTAAGGAAAATACAACAATAGAAATAAAAATATCAGAGGTGTACAGAATTTCACTAAACAAAATGGTGGTATTCAACAATGGTTGCTATGTTGCTTACTGTTGTCTTCAAGTTAGTTGTTCAGATTACCAGATATAAGCCTATGAAATTGGTAAAAGAATTAATGAGAGAAAAAAACTCAATCATTAAGTGCTCCTTTCAATAGACCGGCAGGAATCAGTAGTACAACTATCTAATATATATATATATATTTCCTTCCTTTTTTTTATCCTTTCTCTTATCCCAGTTGTTCCTTCTCTTGGAAC
>PVKN010033291.1:0-12069 GCA_004027915.1 Capromys pilorides
TTGTACATGAAATGATCTGGCTCTCATGCCTTCTACTTCATGCAATCCCTATAAAATTCCAAAAGAGGCTCATCAAGCTCCCTAGGCTTTCAAGAGCACTGTTATAAAACTCTTTCTATAGTTACAGTTTAAATAAAATTTAAATCCAAAGCTTTTGAGCTATTGGTTAGTGCTAGGTACTCCCTTCAGCACTGGTAGATGACATGCAATCCAGAACTTCCAAAGTGATGAAGGAAAAAGATGTTGGGATGGGACTGACATCTGCCATGCCTGGTCTCTGGATGCAGTGTTGTCTGGAAGTAGCCTCTGCTTCACTTCTGCTACACTTCATAGATTAAACCTATTCCCTAAATATGTCTCAGCATGAACTGCAATAACAGCAATTCATCTTCAGAGTCAATATGTAGACACTCTAAACTTCTTTCAGAGTTAAAGAAGACAATAAGTCAAGGAAAAGATTACTTTAGTTTTAAATCTACAGAGGATAAGACATGAAAACAAATGGGAAAACACATGACAGAGGGAAAACATGGAATGATATTGGCAGTGTTGATGCCAGCCACATGACATGAAAGCTGTTCAGTTATGACATCAATCATTTTAAGTGTTGAGTACATTCAAAAATGTTTTTTTTTTTTTGAGACAGGGTCTTGCTATGCAGTTCAGGCTGGCCTTGAGTTCACTTTTGTAGCCCCAGATGGTCTCGAGCTCACACCAATCCTCCTGCCTCAGCCTTCTAAGTGCTGGGATTACAGGCGTGTGCCACCATGCCTGGCTCATTCAAAAATATTTTAAGAGCAAATGATATACAAAGTTATTTTTACCAGTCTTGGGTTTTGGTGGCAAACGACAAAAATGGACTCATTAATCTGAACACAGAAAAAGAACTGACTGAACAGGTACTGGACCCTTGAGGAATCCACGAGAAGGCTAGAGAACAAACCTGGGAGAGAAGCAAGCAAAAGCATGACCCAGACTCAAGAACACTGTCCTCGAAATGCTCACTAGTGTCAGGAGCCTCAGACTTACTTTCAGTACTGCCTCACCATTAGGCCCCCCAATTCTGGGGAATGGGACAAGTGCTTATGCAGTGACAATCACAGATAGGCTCTAACTAAGTAGTCTTTGTATCATTTCTCAGTGACTCTCTAGAGATCAAGTATCTAATCTTCTCAGCTACCACCTATCCTTGGGTTCTTCCCTAAACTGAATAGTATTCACGTGGTAGCTTGTTTACAACAGCCAGCACAAGAATTTTATTTAAGAAGCAACTATATGCATTGCTATATTTGAAACTGAAAAGTCCCCCAAATGCCATGTGTTAGAGACTCAATTGCCAGCCCAACACACCATCTGGAGGTGATGCAGCCTCCTAAGGTCACCAGGAACATGTTTTTGGTGCATGTTCAGACCCTATTTTTTCTCTGTGTCTCTGTCTCTCTGTTCTCTCTCTGCGTCTCTGCCTCTCTCTCTCTCTCTCTCTCTCTCTCTCTCTCTCTCTCTCTCTCTCTCTCTCTCTGCCTTCCTCCTTCCCTCCATCCCTTTGCTTCCTGCGCTCTTCCACTCTCCCCCCTTTCTTGCTGCCATGAGGTGAATGTCTTTCTTCTGGCCCATGCACTTAGCCATGATGATTCTGCCTTATCACAGGCTCAAAGCAACAGAGCTCAGTCACCATGGTCTGAAGCTTTGGATGCCATGAACCAAAAGAAAATCTTTCCTCCTTTTAAGTTGATTCTCTCAGGTGTTTTGCCAGAAATGCAGTGCTGACTCATATATGTGAAATAGAACTCCTTTGTGAGTACCCAAGTCAAAGTAAAACTTGTAAGTCTTAGGGTTGCTGCAGACCAGGCTTTCAACTGGAATAATAAAAGGGTGGTAACAAGGACTCCAGTCCTCCCTGTAAAGGGAAATAACTGGAGGGGAACTAAGTGTGTTTATGCTAATGGAAGATGGAATTCCTGATGTAGTTACCCCAAGAGTAGATGACACCACTTAGCAGTTTTCCCTCTCCAGAAAGCCTACCATGAGACCTCAGAGAAAGCAATGAGAACATTTTTCATTAAATCAAAGAAACTGTTTCCTTATGGGAATAAAATGATTCCTTGAAATCTAGATGTAAACACAGCTGAGAGAGCACAGAAAGTTAGAAAAATGTATGCACGCACATACATTCTCCTCCCACACACGTGCAACATATCCATTTACCCCACCTTTGCCAGAAACCTGGAAAGAGCCTGGCATTTCTGCCAGCCAGACCAGATGTCAAGAGAGCCCACACAACTAAAGGAGAAAGTGTTGTCTGGGCTGCCCAGAAATGAGCATTCTAGGGATGAGATGAGCTAATGGAAAATGAGATTAAATAAATAAATACTACAATAGTGTATGTGAGTTCCCTGGAAGTTTTACAGATGGAATAATTTACTCTAATAGAGCAAGGAACAAATAATGTGGAAATAATGACATTCTAAGGTAAACCTTAACAACTAGAATTTTGACAAATCAAAGACTGGCCAAGAGTAATGTGAGAGAAAAGCAAAATATCAAAATGCACATGACATGAAATGTGGTAGGCAGTTCCTGCAAGGTACCAGACAAGACAGTAAGCAGGGGTGGAGACTGAACCTCTCACCATGGGAGCTTGCATGCCACCCCAGGATCTGGAATTTTATTTAGTTACAGGAGAATCCTGGCCTGTTTTACCAAAAAAAAGAGATGACCTGATCTGTGTTATAGGAAAAATAATTTGGGATTATGTGAAGGATGCAAAATATGGTTAGAAAGTAGGAGAGAAGCCAGCTGAAAGATTATTGTGATAGCATAAGCAAGAATGTCGCTTGTATGGGCCAGGTCCAAGGCAAGAGTGTAGAGAGAGGAGACATAGTAAGGACAAAATAGGCACAAAGGAGCAACCATAAGACACGTGGAAAGAAGGGAGTTCCTGAACATATACCAGTTGTAGTGTCCTTCAATCAGTACCCACCTTTGTACTCTCATTTGTGGTTATGATAGGTTGTATTGTGACCATCAACCTTGCTGTAAAAGATGTTTGATATTCAGTCACGTTTTCCAGGAGCCAGACTGGGCAGGAAAAGGGACATGATAAAAGGTAAAAGCAAGCACCCTTTTTGGGATACACTGACACTGAGGTTTTGGTAGGGTGGTCCAGTGGTACCAACCTAGAAGAAAACTGGTCCTAAGGTCTGAGCGCTGGCTGGCAATAGAGAATCATGGTAAAGAATGAAGACCAGGCAGATGTGAGAAACTCATGGGCTCATCTATAAAAGGACAAGCCCAAAAGGATCAGCCAGTCGAAGAGAAAAAGGGACAGATAAGAGCGGGTAGCAAAATCAAAAGAGCTCATTTCAGTCCTCAGAAAGGTTTCTTTACCTGACCAAATCTGTCTTCCACCTGACTCCTGGAAAACGTGACTGAATATCAGCCATCTTTTACAGCAAGGTTGATGATCACAATACAACCCATCGTCACCACAAATGAGAGTACAAGGTAGGTACTGATTTAAGGACACTACAACTGGCTTATGTTATCCTCCAAAGTGGGAGTGCATGAAATTCTATCTTCAGCAAAAGAAGACAAGAGCTAGGTGCCTGAGGGCCTGCTGTTTTGCTTATCGTTTGTAATAACCTGAAAAGAGAACTCTAAATGGAGAATTGTATCCATGTTTTAACTTAGTTCATACAATACATCCTTTGATACATCTGTTCTAACTGGATTGCAAAGTATTGTTTTTGTTTCCAATTGGGTCAGATTACCCACCACAGTAGTTACCAAAATAATAAAGGAAAAAAAAAAAACTAAAATGGTTCTCACAGGACCATTTATTAAAGATGCTATCTTTCTTCTAGTGAAGATGTTCAATTCTTTGTCACCTTATCATTCAAAGATAAAGTGGCAGAGGTAGTCTGGAGTTGTTTCTGTATGTTCTATCTTTTCCATTGATCCCTGGGTCCATTTCTTTGCCACACTATGCTATTTTTATAACACTATGCCAAAGATTAAAATTAGACCCATATGCACCATGCACTAAATTAAAATCAAAATGGATCAAAGATCTAAATATTAAAACAGAAACATTAAATCCGCTAGAAGATAGGATAGGTAGAATTTTTGAAGACATTGGTGCAAGCAAAGATTTCATGAATAAAAACCTCAATCTCACAAGAACTATCACAAAAAATCAACAATTTGTATCTCATCTTATTTAAAATTGTTGGCCCAGAAAGGGAAACCACCAACAGAGTAAAGAGAAAACTCACAATGTGGGAAAATTATTTGCTAGCTGTTTCTCAGGCAAAGGATTAATATCTATAATATATGAAACACTCGAAATAATTAGACCCCTCAAATTTAAAGACCAAATCCAAAAATGAGTATCTAAAGTGAATATATACTTCTCAGATGAAGAAGTACAAATAACAAACAAATATATGAAAAAATGTTCAACATTATTGGCCATTTGAGAGATACAAACTAAAGCATCAAGATTACATCTCTCTCTAGAAAGAATGTGTGTCTTTAAGAAATCAATAACAAATGCTGGTGGGATGGAGCTGTGAGGAAAAAGGAACTCTTCTCCATTGTTGAGGAGAATATAGACTGATACAACTACTGTAGAAATCAATATGGAGATTCCTCAAAAACTTAAAACCAGAGGTTCAGTTTGGCCCAGATACTCAACTTCTTTATATCTTCCTGAAAGCATTAAAGCATCATACCACAGTGATATATAAACACCCATGTTCACAAAGGCACAGTTTTTAATAGCCAAATCTTGGAAATAGCACAAATGTCCACTAACCAATGAATGGATAAAGAAGATGCAGTCTTTTAATCAATGGAAAAATACTCTGCTATAAAAAAGGATAAGCTTGAGAGATTCAACTGGAGAATGTTTGGTGAGCTACTGAGTCCATGTTCTGTGCTACTTAAGCGTTCCCATGAAGGCCACTGCCTTGCCTGCAGGCCCCAGTGTAAGCACATGACTAGAAAAAGAAAATTTCCTCTCACCTCAGTGTTTGCTCTCCAGTATTTGAACTTTATATACCCATCCTGTCAGAAGTGTTTCTCTCGGATAATCCTTGGCTCCAAAAGGTCTAGTTGTCCAAGATGTGGCTCTACTGATGAAGTGGAAAATACAAGTTACAGATATAAGCTTTCCTTAAAAGTTGCAGAATCAAACAAATTATTTGTCATTACTGTATTTAGAAGCTGCTTAGATGCATTTTTTGGTCTTACTGCCGCTGGCTTGCACAGATACACTCAAGATCCCAGTAAGATTCCAGAAACACAGGACAATATAATATACCAATATATTATATTGGTATAATACAGGTCCTGTTAGCCAAAGTAGTCAAAACTTGCTTTGTTGGGAGAACCTTTATTTTTGGAGGGATGAATTTTGAAAACCAATGTGGACATGGCTCTGACTCCAATGACTTCTTACAAAGGTGTCATGACCTCAGAAGAGGAGTCAGAGCACTAGCAGCTTGCCAGATCATTCTACCAGACCCGCGTGTTGCGGACTTCCCCGTCATTGACTGTTTCCAGCAGCTTCTGCAGACTCCCAGCTTGAGGAGACCTCACAGTGGCTCTCAGGAGTCCAGTAGCCAGTCACTTCTTTTAGGTCACTCCAGCAGTGACCTCAGCAGCATACATGACCCTAATAGCACTTCCTCTTTTGTGGAATCTTGGACTAGAGAAAACGTTTCAAGATTCTGGCTACTGTCACTTGAATTTACTGCTGTTGTTTCACAGCTAACAGACAAGGATGGTTTTTCAATTTCAGAACAAAGCCTGGCCACTGGGACTCTTCACCAAAATAGAAAGCGCCCACTCTTTGCAAAGATCCATGGTTCTAGTGATTGCCATGGCTCCCTTCAGAGCTCATGGAGCCTTGTTTCATATATGGACAGAAGTACACCTAAAATGTTGGGCGAAGAACTTGCCATGCAAGGTCATTGGCTGAGCATATTTCAGAGCAGTCATCACAAACCTAGAGTTGCTAACTCTAATTTATTCCCTTTGGAAATGCAAGATCCCCTTGAAGGAAGTATTATAGTATCCATGACAAATAGGTATTCTCCAGATGAGCTACTGTGTTACCAGCCTCACAACATAAACAGCACTAGCCATCAAGAGATGTCTCCCTGCTGTTCACCTCCATCATACAGATCAGAGGAGGTAGATAATGGCTCCCAGCACTCTGATCTTGTGGCTTGGGATGATCTTCCATTATCCAAAAGCCTGGACAAGTTTCTAGCATTTGTTGAAAGTGAGATTGCTAAAACCCCAAGAAGTGGCAGGAATAGGAAACATAATATAGATGATGGCATAGATAAATCCCATGCAGACTACACCAAGTTATCTCTATCTCCCCAGAAAAGTGCTGTAGCACTACGACCACCACCCTCACCTTTAACATCATCACAAGCAACACACAAAGCAAACTCTACCATAGACAACTTCCTTTCCTGCTATGGGGCAAATCAAGGTTCTAGTGTTGAGCAGGAGCCACAGCCCATTAACCCAGCAGATGCTGCCTCCATAAGCAGTAATGAAACCACAGTGGTTGTATCTGCAAGCAGTAGCAGAAAAGGTGTTCCACAGCATTGTCTAACAGAACCTTGTCTTTTGGCTGTGTTTCTATTTTCAAAAGATTTAGAAACAGCCATTACTCTTAAGAAGACTATCAAAGTTCTACCACATAGACATAAAATTTCACTTACACCCAGTACTTCAGAGAATGATCATTACCTTGGTATCAAATATTTTAGTGAATGTGGAAAAAAGTCACTTTCAGAAATGAATGAAAGGTTGACAACTTTGTATTCTAAGACATATAGTGATGTTTCTGATCTTTGCAAACTGGAAAACAAACATTGTGGCTGAAGAGCCAACATGACAGGTTTACAATATGTAGGAAACTTACATATCCTTTAGAAACTCCGCAGTAGTCCAGATATTAGTACAAATATATTGAAAGAAACGACAAGTGGACAGATTGATAATAATTTAACACAAAGCTCTCCTGGTCATGAAAATAGCTATGATGCTTCTGCTGATCTCTTTGGTGATATTGCTAAAGATACAGAAATTACCGAAAACTCAAAGGACATTTTGCTATGGTGGGAAACTTCTTTGCAAGACAATCATCTTAGTTTATGTGCTGGCAAAGCGAGCCCAGAAAATCATCTTGAAGAGTCTGGATTTTCACTTAAATCTCTTTGTGAAAACTGCACCCAGTCTTCACAGAAATTATCCTTGCAAAGCATATCTGCCTTCAGGTATTCAAGAACATGTTCTCCTCTGCCCCATCTTCAGTCAGATATGGAATATGACCTTGAAGACAGCCAAAACTTTTTTTCATGTTCACAGTCAACTCCAGTGACAGGACTCTGCCACACAAGAACTGGTGGGATGCATGGATCTATCAAAAAATTACCTTCATTTTCTGCAAAGTATAATAAAACACAAATTTTTCCTGAAAATGACATGCAACAAGCCATTCCAACTTGTCTGCAAATTATAAAAATACATTGCCAGAATCCAGAAGCCCTGTTGTACCTACTATTATACAACCAGAGACTTTTATGCACTGTACTATTGCTGAGTGCTTTGAAAATGATACATATGAATGGGTCTCCTCTACCAGAATGAAAGGGTTCTGTTCAGATGTGCATGGGTTCCAGGTCATGAGTTTTAGGAAGCACCTTACTACCCATAATTCCCCTGAGCAGAAAGAAACTGAAACATGTCAGAGAGCTGATATCTGTTTCATTAGGAAGAAATTACAAACCTTTTTTTTTTTTTCTAACTGGAGATAGATCTCAGGCCCTTGCACTTGCCAGGCCAGTGCTTATTCTACTGAGCTATCTCCCGAACCCCCTTATTAAGAAGAAATTAAAAAATATGTTTACAGAAAGAAGAGCAAAACAGAAAGGTCTTAATATAATTGTAAAAGTTCAGGCAAGGTTTCCAAAGAGTATGTTTTTAGAGGTGATTCTTTTTCAGAAAACGGACTACCTGCAGTATATGAGACAAAAAGTGTTTGGTCACCTGAGTTGTTTTCATAAAAAATTACCAGAGCCTAATTCCTAAACTTCTAACTATCAGCAAATCTCAAAACTTTTGCCTCTGATGATACAAAATCTATTTTCTATATTTTGTACACTTAAAGGGTAAACAAAAGAGGACAGGGTGCTGTTGAGTTTTTGAAATGTAAAGCAGTTGTTCATGTTTTATCCAGTACATTGTGATTAAAATACTTAGGCACTTTATATTACACTATTAATATTGTTAATTTTCCTTCAAAAATATCTGCTAAAAGTTACAGGTACATCCAGAAATAAAGCCTTTACAAAGAACAACAACAGTGAAAAATAATAATAATAATAAAATAAAAAGGATTGGCTTGATACATTTCCAAGTAAATGGTTGCACCTTAGGAACATACTTTTAAGTGAAAGCATACTTTTAAATTTTAAAAAGAAAATACAAAACCCTAAGCTGATATAGTATGAGGGCTAAGTGAGCAGGGAGCAGGCAGCAAAGCCAGACCCAGAGGTCAAATGTAAAGGGCTTCCCAGGATCCAGTCCCTCTCAGACAGACGGTGAACCCGCAGGAAGCCCAGGTGTGGAGCGTGCCATATCCCCGGCAGCAGGCCTTCCATCCAGGAAAGGGCTGAAGCTAAGCATTCTCAGACTTGAGCTTGAGAGGGCATTAGGATCACCTATGCTTACTAAAACACAGATTTCTGTGCCCGCAACTAAAGCTTTTGGAGGTCTAAGATTCAACCTGGGAATTTACATTTTTAAGTTTCCAGGAAAAGCTGATGCAGTTAAGCTAGAGTCCCTTTGTGAAGCACTGATTAAAAAGCAGGAAACTATGTGGTGCAACAGAATGGTCAGCATCATAAAATAATCGTCTCAAGAAAAGCAAGAGGAGCCTTGAGTCCTTGAATGACCTCGTATAGCTCAGAGATCCTGTATCTTGCCAGCTCACCCAGGGAGCCTAAGCTTGGAACAGAACACAGCACTGCCTTCAAGGTGTGGTCTGTAGACACAAAGAGAGCTGGTCAACCCTGCTCTCACACTGCCAGCAGCACAGAGCCCCTGGCCTGTCAAGAGAGGCCAGTGAGTATTTATTTTCACCAGGCTCATGTCAGCTTCCCCTCACAGAGGATGGGACCAACCTTTGCTCTGGTACCTAGCACACAGGAGATGCATGTACATAGTTAATTAAATTTATTAGCTGTAGAGTAATCTGCTCTAGACAAATGTCAACTAATTTTCCTTTCTCCATCATCTCCCTGCAAAAGATCAGACATAGCACAGGACTGGAGAGCCTGCCCCTTCCTTTTTTATGCAAATATTGGAGATCAAGCCTTGGAAAATGGGAGATCACTTTTCTACTAGCTTAGTCCAAGAATTAAGCAACAGATTCCTTGAGATTTAAGTCTCTCTCTCCCTCTCCCCATCCCCTCCCTCTACTCCTGACATGCACTATCACATAAAACAAAATTCTAAAGGCAAAACTAATGAGATAATTAGCAAAATAGTCTCATGGATAATGCAGGCAGTATGATATTTTGGTGTCAGATGATTCATGTGATGCACATTTTGGAATTGAAATGGAAAATATTAAAACAGCTGCCCAGTCCTTCCATGTTTGTTGCCAATGTTTACTTCAGTTTTGGTAACACAGTAGGCTTGAGTACTTTTCTTTCCAGTAGATTGAAGAACATAAGTAACGTCTGTGTGTGTGTGTGTGTGTGTGTGTGTGTGTGTGTGTGTGTGTTGAGCTTTGTTGAGCCACAGCTCAGAAATGCTAACTTAAAGAGAGTAACACATGGAGGGAACTGGTGGCAGAAAGCCTTGGATTCTGGTTCATCTGAAATTTGGCCTAGAAGTGCATAAATGCTGTGACTTCCCTTACTCCTAAGATCAAAAGTGTGTGCAACACACAACACTACATCCCAGGTATCAAAGTACAAAACAAAGTCAATATTTTTGCAGAAGGGGCAACTTATGTGCATATTTAATGGGCTACTGTATGTTGTACTATATGTTGTGAGACCTGTAGTCAGTTGTGATTGCTCAAGTGTTTTTATTTCTGCATCATGGATCCATGTTTGAGGATAAAGGGCTGAAGGAGAATGGCCTGTGGAAGCATCCATGAGAGCTCTCTTCCTGAGAAAAGAGTGGTAGAGGGGGAAACTACAGCCATGGAAAGGCTTGTGCAAGATGCAGAGGATTTGAGGCAGTCACAGAGTGAGGGAGGGTGAGGAGGCTCTGAGAAAGGCAATTATTCTTATAGTATGGTCTCTGTTGGAGGCATCTTTCCAGTGATTTCACTCAGATACCACCTTATGTGGCTGTATTGGGAACTACAGTGGAAAGATATGATGGTGGTGGAGTGACACAGCATCCTGAGACTCCTCAGAGCAGCATGTCAAAAGGATGCCAAGTTCCAAGCAGCACCCAGCTCGCTCGTCTCTCCCTCTGCTTAAAACACTGAAGCTATTGTAACACAAGTAGATGGTCCCAACACAACTGGAGAGGAGAGGAATGTAGGTTAGGGACTAAGAAAAGACACTTGGATTTGAGGATAATGTATACAAGATGCAAATGATGACTATGAAGCAGAACACTACTAGATTCTACCCATCAAGCAGATCCCTGCAAGCCCTGTGTTAGGTCATCAGCCAAAAAAAAAAAATTACTTTGAGAACACAAAATGCAATTACATCTGTAGAAACAAAGCTAATCACTTCCTTTAAAGAGTATCAGAATAATGAACTCAGAATTTGCTATAAATACATTTCTGTTGGTTTAAAGAAGTTTTGCAGGGAACTGACTCTGGGTTTACTGTTCCAGGGCAATTGTGCAAGTAGGGATCATTGTGAAAAAGATGAAGTCCAAGGTGTTTTTTGAGCATGCTGTAGAGAAAGTGAATCTCCTGAGGCAATAAAGGTTGAAAAATTTATACAAATTTACAGAATTAGCAAAATATTGTAAGCATCAAAGGTGATAATAAGGCATTGGCATAATCTGAACAGAATCATGGGCAGCATTGTGTATAGACAATGCTGTGTCCACCACAGGTGGATCTGACCTGTCCTGGAAGTCCTGTTCATGGTTCTCTAAAATACACTGGTGGTTTCATCACAGTACTTACAGATATTATTGGCAATTAAATCCAGAAACTCTGGTACTAATTTTTCTGGGGGACTCCTGAGGATTGTGCTTTAACCAGTCATTTCCTCTCTGGATACTAGTTTCCTCTTCTGTAAAATGAAAGTGTCAACCAAGTTATTGGAAACATGCCCTTCCTCTTTAATATTCAGTAAATCCTATAACTCCTCTTTTACAGACCTATTGCCTTTGTTTTTAAAGCAAACGCTATGCAGGTGACAAATTACACAGGGAATAACTTCATCTTTTTCTTTATAAAAAAAAACCTTTTATGAAGTTTATAAATAAACCATAAGTGAAACAGTTAAACTCAACCTACCTCCCAATTCTCCAGCTCCACCACACCGCATGGCAGTGTCTTCCTGTTCCATGCAGCCCGGCTGGCCAACCAACCTCCCCACCCTCCAGCACTGCTGAGCCACACAGGAGAGAATTCCTGTTCCACATAGCCAGCCAGACCGACCTCCACCTTCTCTGGACCCATCCCTCCCGGGTACATCAAAGGAAGGTAATTAGTCAGAACTTAAGGGAACTAAATTAAATACAAACTCCCAATTTAACAGCACCTGAGCTATACATGCATTAAGTTTGCTCTTACTGTGTAAAATACAAACTCAATAGTTACAAAGCTTGTCAACTGCTAAATATCACTACCCACTATTAGTGTTCCTAACTGTAGTTCTATAAATACAAAAGTATAATTGCCTTAACCATATAATCTCTTTTGGGTAAGAATTATGCTAAAGGTATAATTGCACCAAGCTCTGCATCAAAGGTCAGAGACAGTGCTCTATGCAATGACAGAAAAGGAGCAAAATTCAAACTCAGGACCCAAGCCCACTGCCAAAAAATGCAGGA
>PVKN010033292.1:0-12069 GCA_004027915.1 Capromys pilorides
CGAGATGGTTCAGTGGTCTAAAGCGCCTGCTTAGGAGGGCTCAGGCAACTGCGGGGACTGCAGTTCGATCCCCGGCACCACATGCTGCGCCAGCGCCACCACCAGGGCAGGCTGAGCCAGCCACAAAATGAATAAATAAAGAAACAAACAAACACAACAAGCAAACAAATAAATAAATAAAATTAAAAAAAAAAAAAGACAAATACATTAAGTTTTTAAGTTAAAGTTGAACAAATAAATAACTGGGGTAAGTTAGTGACTGGAGGAGAGGCATGCATTTAGAACTTTACAAACAGGCATAGGTGACCAGGTGCAAATTCTAGAAAATGAAAGTATTCATCTTTTCACTGATTACTTCAATGTTTTGCTTTGCTTTTAACCTATTCGTAAAGATTCAATCCAGAAACTTAATTTTATTTTGGAAAAAAAACAATGAAAGGCGGTAAGAACAATGCTATACACTTGAAACTCAGCTTCTTGGAAGACTGAAGCAAGGGATGAGAATTTAAATGATATAATGCCAATTAGGCAGGAGACTGTACCAGAGTGAAACTAGCATCAAATTGCAAATATATTAGAAAATTTCCCAGAATTCAAGAAGTAAACAACACATTTTTGCTGAAACAGAAGTAGACCAAGCTCATTCAATAGACATCTGTTTATGATTTCAGTGACAAATTTACCACCCATCACAAAAACAATTACAAACTGCTAACTCTAACACATTTAAAAATGCTCATACAATATGTACCAGCTATGATTCAGTTGTGTATAAATAAGAAATAAATCTTTTTTCCAAAACCAAACATTTACAAAAAAACCTGTTAGAACATAAGGAATTTTCCTTCGATTACAAAATATAAATATTATGTAGATTCTAGTGCAAAAATACTACAAATGGTAGGGAAAGGTTAATAGTACAACTGCAATTATTTTTCTTCTGGGATGGATGAAATACTGGACCACAGTCACATTGAGCACAAAGTTTAATGCTGAACTACATCATTAGTTCACTTATTTTGCTTCAATGTGAAATACATGTTTTTCATTTTATTAATTTTAATAAGAAATAACAATGAGACAGTTTCACAACACGTCAGTAGGACAGCCACAATAATTAATACAGTGCATATTGTTGTCTTCATAGTAGTTGTTCAGAGTACAAGATGCACACATGACAGCTTTTCTAAACACTATTAGTACAAATATTTCTTCTCATTGAACTAAGAGAAAGTAGATGTATGTATAGTCCAATAGTCCATAATAGTAGTGGGTTATCGGCAGAACTGGCAATGTCAGAAGCTGTTGACTTGAGCCTTTTACAGCTCAGTATATTAATCTGGCTTTACTTTTTATACCTGTTACACTTTTCTGCTGGATGGTTAAGACCAAGTTGAAGCAAGACATGTAACTTTTGTATCTGGTAAGGTCAGTCAAATCCCCTCAGGATTTACCTTGAAACCATGTAGAGTGTTTTGTAGAGCTTTTGTCAGTGTCAGACATCTTGATGTTTTTCATTTTCTTACGTAGCTCAGACTGGTCCTGAACCCACCAGATACCTAGGCCAAGCTCAAATCTGTAGTATCCTCCTGCATCTGAGTCCCAAGAACTGGGATTTAAGGCATGAGCTCCCATGGCTAATTCAAACTCAAAACCAAAGTTTTTGGTTGATTATCAATGAAAATATTTTAAAAATTTACTGTTAATTCAAAGATGCCAGATATCCCCGTATTCTGTGAATATAATTAACATTGTAGAGCATAAGCTACATTTTCAAAAATGCACTTTACTAGAAATCTGAGGGTTTTTTTGTTTTGTTTTGTGTTTTGCGGTACCGGGTATCAAACTCAGGACTTTGTACTTGCCAGGCAGGCACTTACACCACTGAACTATCTCTCTAGCCCTTCAATAGAAGTATGAACTGTTTATACATTATTATAAACAACTTTAAAGATCATTATAAATCATAGTCCAAAAATTTTAAAGTCCAAAAAATTTCCAAAAAGATAACAGGTAAAATTGAACATGATATGAACATTGGAAAGAAAGTATACACATTAATATAAATGTAAAAAAAAAAAAAATCCATGAGACTCTCTTTTAAAAATCAAGCAACACTCATGTTTTTGAAAATCTCAAACAAAAAAGAGATGTTCTCTCAAATTATTTAGAACTTAGTACACAGTTACAGCCATTTAGACCTGAAATTTAGACTTGTCTACACCGAAAACTTGAAAGAAACATCAAGAAATACAAGCCTCTCCCATTGCCAGCTCCACAGTCTCTGCTCACCAGGTGAATGGTGTGGAGGGTGGCTCCTCCCATCCCCATTGCTGCTGCTGCTGCTACCCAGTCGAACCACACCTGGATGGTCAGACAATGGCCCCTGCTCTCACTCTGCCAGGACTGAGGTGAACCTCACAGGAAGGCCCAGAGACCAGAAGAAAGGCCAGAGACACAGGAAGGTACCTACTAAAGTGCAAAAGATGGACAGGTGGCACTGGTGCACGGGAAGTCCAAGGCAGCAATGATCATATGAGCCAGCAGGTGGTTAGTTAAGTGAGCCAGTGTTGTGCTTGGGGCCAGGGATACACAAAACAGATACAGGTGGGTGGAGCTGCACCTACTTTCATTTTTTTTTTTCTTTGTTTTGGTTTTTCTTTTTCTTCTCCTTTTCTTGTGCTTCTTTCTCTTCATCTTTTGCTCTCTTTTCTATATGGCTGGTGAGAACTTCCACCACAAAATCTAACTCCGTCCCCCAAACCAAGAGATAAAGTTCAGACAATTCCTTGCTTACTCCCTCATTTTTTCTCTTCTGTCCTCTTGGCTAGGTTTCCCAACATGTGCATGATCATCCCTTGTCCTCTAGCCTTGCTTCTACTTTCTTTTCAGTTATCTTTCTTTTATCCACTGTCCTTAAAACTCAGGGTAAAGCCACAGGATAAAACCTCTATACCAAAGAGAAACACTTTGAATACAAGTTTCTCATTTATGATAGGTTCTGTTTTATTTATTTATTTATTTATTTATTTATTTATTTTATTTATTTGTTTGCTTGTTTTGTTTGTTTGTTTCTTTTATTTATTTATTTTGTGGCTGGCTCAGCCTGCCCTGGTGGTGGGGCTGGCACAGGATGTGGTGCCGGGGATCGAACCGCAGTCCCTGAAGTTGCCTGAGCTTTCCTAAGCAGGCGCTTTAGACCACTGAACCATCTCGCCGGCCCCTAGGTTCTGTTTTATAACTGAAGATTCTGTTTCTATAATTTAGGTGCAAAATTAATAGCAACAAGTTTGTTCTAAACTGTATTTAATGCTATTGTGTTTTTGAATTGTACTGCTGTATCAAGGAAGTCACATCTGTTGTGAGCAGTGCTTGCCTGGCAAGCATTAAGACCTGAGTTCAATTTCCAATAGGAAAAAGAAACAAAATGGGGGTTAAACAAAAGAGATAGCAACATCTCACTCTTAAGTGGGAAGGTAGGACATTGGACCAGACATAAGCGAAGAACATCCTAAACACAGAAGACAACACTTAGGAAAGGACTTTTCCTACAGAGGAATTGATGCCAATGATGTACCTACCTACTACAAAAACTTACAAAGAGCCAGGTATGATGGCACAGGCCTGTAATCCCCAAACTTGTGAGGCTGGAGCAGGAGAATTGCTGCATATGAACTATACAGCAAGACCCTGGCTCAAAAAAGAAAAAGAGAATTGCAAGCAGCAACAGAGGAAAAAGAAAATGTGTTGAAATAGAAAATGAGAAGACATTCTCATTTGATGTAATCTCAAATGATGTAATCTCAGAGCTCCAGCCATTCAGAACAAGTTGAGGGACATATCTAGTTAGAAAAAAATGGAAGACACATAGCTGAAATGTCTGAAAGGATAGCAACAGAAGGAAACAAATCCATGAGGCTATAGAGGAGATCAGATCAGATATAATATATCAGAGAAAAAATGGCAACATTCATAAGGGAACTGCTCAGCAAACCTACAGTAGAGATAGATTTGAAAAAGAATTATGAGTGGAAGAGGATGGAAACTGTTAATGATCAATACAGAAAGGAAATAGGATGCATGAGATGGATTCAAATACATATGTAAGAAATCAGAAAATCCATTGAAAGCTGGTAAAACTGCTTGAATGAAACTGAAATAGACTTTCAGACCATGAAGACAGGATGGTGTTTAGCTACCATGAAAGGAAAGATTGCTTAAAAATAACAAGGGATTAACAAATACCAATTCAACAGCTACAAGATGACACAAAGAAAAGCAATGCAAGATTCATAACTATCAGTAAAAAAGCAGCAGTCAACACAAATGACAGAAAAAAAACTATTTGCAGATAAAATAGCAGAAAATTTCAAACATGAGAACAGAGTCTGACATACGAAAAAGGGAGACATTTAGTAATCCAATTAGCCATGACCAAAATAAATCTACACCCAGACATGTAATACTCAAGATCCCAGAAATTATGCACAAGAATAGAATATTAAAAGCTGATACAGAAAAGAAACAGACCACCTAGAAGGGAAAGGCCAGCACAACTACTGCACACTTCTCAGCACAAACCCTCGAGTCAAAAGGAGCTGCTAGTGAAGTATTGCAAATCCTGAATGAAAACACCTTAAAACCTTAATTACCCTGAAAACTACCTTTAAAATTGATGAAGAAATAAGATACTTCCATGACAGGAACAACTGAAGGAATTCATGCTCACTGAACTAAATAACCACAATTAAAATAACCACAATTCCAAGAACAACAATAGAAAGAAACTCAAAGGTAGGGCTGGGGTTACTGATATGCACCACCACACTTGGCTCTCAATTTTTATGAGAGGATGTAACATATCCCAGTGCAATCCTGATCAAAATATCATTAACATACTTGACAAAAATAGATCCATTCCATAAAACACATTTAGAACAAGAAGAGACCTAGGATAGCAAAAGTGATTCTTGTTAGATACAAACCTTCGTGGCTAACCATTAATACATATATGCATCTTCTATCTGGTGCTTCTCCCTTATCTGACTACTGGTTTTGAAAACGATCTCAGAGAGCATTCCAGTATTTAAACACTGCCTATAATCAGGCTAAGCTTTACAGCTAATAATTCAGAGATCATACTCAGGTCACTTTCCACTCATAAACATGTCTCATGTATATGTCCGTGCAAATGCCCAAATTCAGACAATTTTTTAAAAATTTATTTTATTTTCTTAAACCTCATGTATTTGTGTTATGGCCGGCTCAGTGTTCTCTGGGGTGGGGGTGGGGGGCGGTGCAGCATATGGTGCCTGGGATGGAGCCGCAGTCCCTGTGGTGGCCTAAACTTTCTAACGCACACGCTTTAGACTGCTGAGCCATCTCACCAGCCCAAAAGTAGATTTTTTTTTTTTTACGGGACCAGGGTTTGAACTCACAACCTTGCACTTGCCAGGCAGGCACTTGTGCCACGGTGATATCTCCCCGGCCTCCAAATTCAGACAATTTTCAGCAAAGGTTTAACAACAAGTACACCTCACCCAGTGCTTGTCAATACAATATGTACTCCATTTTTCTCAGAATTCTACACTCTATGGCAGTTCTCATTTAATTAGTCTTATTGTGATTGTGGATATCACCTAAATAATTAGGTAAGATTATAAAATGTTCTGCATTGCTCTGTAAAGAACTCAGGAGTTCACTGGCTGGTTGTTCACAAGTGCTCCACCACTGAGGCACAACACCACACTTCTTTGAATCCTAGGAATCTTTATCAACACATCATGAATTTGGATATATGAGGACATGGTGGAAATGTGGGAAATCACTATGAATAATAAAAGAGAAGCTTGAGTTGTGGCTACCAGAGCCTGCATCACAGACATATATAAATTTCAGTATCTCCAGATCCGCTGCTGGCAGGAAGAACAGGGGGGTGGGGCCAGGCACACCCACCTCCAAACCACGATCTCTGTCAGGATCTCCTCAAACCCCTTTCTCTGCTTACACTGCTGGAGGTGCAAGGGCAGAAGGGGGTTTTACAGGGTTCTGGCAACACGGAACTATCCTTGCCAAAGCAAGGGGGTAAAGGGACAGACGACTCACTGCCAGTCGTGGAGGACTTCTGGATCTGAAGCAAAACGTGGGGGCCCTATCCACCACAACTGGTTCTCATCATTTCTAACCGGTCGCGCCTGTTTCCATCCCATTTCAGGGCTCCACAACGTCACCATTGCATGGCTTGACGGTCTCCCAGGTTCTCTCTTAAGCAGGCCACAGCGCATGGAAATCACAAAATGTGGGCTAGCAAACATGCTGCGCTTATTATTATGCCGAGGACATGCAACTGGCCCCAAGACACTGGAAAAGCGCTTACTTTAGCCCACTCGATTGGGCAGTTCATATAGCCCGGCCCTTCACCACTCATAGGCTCGGGCTCTACTGCCCTCCCCTTGAGCTAAAAATAAACCACTACCTCCAACAGTGGATCTCAAATGAAACATTGCACTGGACTTTGAACCAGGTTATCCACTACAAGGTCGACTTCAGCTCGCCTGAGGAATCCTTGCTTTGAAATGCTTTACTCCTGCCTTTTCAGTTATGCTCGGGTTTTCTTAAAAGACTCAGTGGGTTCTTCCTGTTCTTACAAATGTGTTCAGAAAGTTTCAAGTTCAGTATTTTAGGGAATAATCAATCTCCTGATATCATAAAAACATCCTGAGCCCAGACCAGTGCAGGGCACAATGAAATAAGGGCAGGCAGTCTGGGATGTTAATGTTTTGGAGTGATGCGGCAGGCTTGTCAAGATTTTTACCCTTATCAATTCATTTTCAGCCTAACAAATTAATATGTGTCCACGAAAGCACAATTACTGTACGAATTATGAAATTAAAGTTAAACAATAGCAATAGTCTGCAAAAGAGTAAAGAGAAAATCAAAGAAAACATGTCAACTTTCAACTCTCCCAGACAAGCTTGCCCTCATTAAGAATCTTAAAACACCTGAAATATGAAAGAAGGCATATTGGCACACACAAGGCTCAATGATTGCTGAACTGGAGCCACATTCCTCATATAATGAACCAGTTCTGTGTGATGAGGCAGGGACAATTTAGGACTTTAAACTTTAAGTGATGGCCAGCCAAATAGCTCAGTGGATTGAACCAGTTTCTTAGATAGAAGCAAGGGCCAGGTTCAATCCCCTGCATGCCATGCTGGCCCCGCTAAAACAGTAACTGAAAATGAGTGTGGTGGCATGCACTTGTAATCCCAGCGCTTGGGAAGCTGAAAACAGGAGGATCACTATGAGTCTAATCTGTGTACTGAGACCCTGTACTATACTAAAATTAAAAAAACAAAACAAAACAAAACTTTGAGCACTGCATGTCCAATAGTTCCATCTTCAAAGATTGAAACTCTGCATCTTTAAGACGTTAATATTTTGCAAAGAAATATGTTGCCTGAAGCTACCTGATTACAACTCATCTTGATCTTGATAACAACTTGTCAGAGACACGTAGGATATTACTAAAGTATGCCTCCAGGTGCATCTAGTGGAGTGCTGTGAGTTTGACCAGATGGACCACATCTCATTCTGAAATCCTCTCAGGCTCCGTGCTGCTCTCTGGCTCCTTGATCCCATAAAGAAATCACATTTTCTTCTTCACTTTTATTTTCCAAGAGATTTCTGCATTGGAAATGGTCAAACCCAGGCTGCAGTCTCTGAAACAGTAAGGCAAAATAAATGTATTTATTTCATTGTTAAATGTGAAATGTTAAAGCAGAATGGACTAAATTTGGGGGAGAATGGCTTAAAACTAGCATTCATTTGTACTTTGAATAATGCCCAAACATAAATCCATATGATAAGGAAGGGTTCCTGTCAAAACTCGAAGTTTACTCATATACATCTACACATAATACTTAACTGCAAGTTCATACATTTTCTTGATTCAACTGTCAGAACATATACTCAAGCTTTATACATATTTGCAAAATATTTTTATATTAAATTGAACTTTGCTTCATATTATTGGTTGTCATGTTTTTGTTCATACACTTTTTTTTTTGGTGGTACCAGGGATTGAACTCAGGACCTTGCACTTGCCAGGCAAGCACTTATTCCACTGAGTTATCTCCCCGGCCCTCACACGCTGATTCTTGAGAAACATTCTTTTTCTTTGTGAGTGAAAATTACTTTAGATATCTCCAGTTATTTTTGCCTTCATTTCCAAATTCCATTTATTCCCAGCATTTCCTGAATTGTAGACTTAAAATACAATTACTATTTATATAAATACATGAAAATCAAATGATTATAGTAAGATTCATATATGTAATGTAGCTATGTATGTGCTATTCTTTACAATGATTTCACAGTTTTAATGAAATAGCACTGATGACCAACAAACAATATTCTCTGATATTATCAGTGAGAAGATGTCATTCTTACCTACAGTAGCAATGTTCCTAAAGGTTTTCCCCATTACATCTGTGTAGAGCTTCTTTAGGGATGGATTCAGCAAAGTCCACTCCTTCACAGTGAAGTTCATAGCAACATCCTTAAAGATCACACTGCCTGCTAAATGATCATACATATATTTCTCAAAGGAAGGTTGAGACTCACAGCTTGGGATATGTTACATCCTCTCATAAAAAGTTAAATTGAGAGCCAAGTGTGATGGTGCATATCAGTAACCCCAGCATACAGGAGGCTGAGGCAGAAATATTGCCTACAATTCAACAGCAGAGTGGGCTCCACAGTAAGTTGAAGACACCCTGAACTAACTAATGAGAGACTCAGTCTTAGTTACTTTTTACTCGTTGCTGCAATAAATACCTGACACTCAAAATGAAGGAAGAAAAGGTTTATTTAGCTTACAGTTACTGGAGGTTTCAGTCCATACTCTGGACTGAAAGGCAGAGAGACACATGGCAGAGAGCAGCAGTTCATGGTGGCGGAACAGCAACAATATGGTGACAGAGGCAATACAACAACCAGGGGAGCAGAGCGCACAGAGCGACAGTGTTAGTCTGTCTCTCTGTCTCTCTTTATATTACATTCAGGCTCTCTGCCTCAGCCTATCCACCTTAGGCCACACCCATAATGCCAGAAAAACTCAAGACCCATAGTCCCATCAGTACTACAACACATAATCCCAGTGGATCATGAGTCAAGTCTCAAACTCTAGAAGTCCCCGCCCCATGACTGCATGAGGCTTTGAGGGGAAAACTAGACACAAACCATAACACACTGTCTCAACAAAACAAAGCAGCTGAATGCAGCACAAATCCTTCAAATCTTAATTCCATGACTTGTTCAAAAATTCCTTGTGTATACAGTTTTTTCAGACACCAACTCTAATGCTAGATTGCAGCTCATTATTAGTGCCACAGCAGAATAGGAGTACGGTTCATTTGCTGGGTCTCATCAAGGGTATCTGTGCACTGTCTCTAAAGCAGAGCTCACAGTGGGAGCCTACAAGACCACCATCCACAAAACACAGGAGCAGATGAGTATAACTTTGGTGAATCATAGAAATACTTCTTTTCAAATCTTATTATTTATGGCACTGATCCCTTCTTTTTTTGGTTATCCTTTAGCAGCATTTTGAAACTTGAATTTGAGTTCATAGAAAAGAACATAATGGGGGCCTGGGACACAGCTCAGCAGTCTAAGTGTTTGCGTGGCAAGTGCAAGGACCCAGGAAGGACCCAGGTTCCATCTCCAGTGCCACATGCCAAAACTGGGAAAGATGGTGCAGGTCTGCTAAAACTGGAGGATCATTAAGAGTCCGAGCTATGTAGTGAAATCCTACACCAAATTTTAAAAAAATCTTGAAAAGAAAACAACATAGTGGAATATTGAATATGATATATATATATACATATATATGTATATATATATATGTATATATATAAATGGAAAATAGCTTTACTGAAAAAGTTTGTGAACAACGAAAACATTGGTTGCAAATTATTATTAATGTGTCTGGTACAGGGTCTCACTACACAGCTCAGACTCATAGTGATCTTCCTGTTTTCAGCCTCCCCAACATTGGGCTTACAGGCGTGCGCCACCAGGCCTGGTCTCTGTGGCCTGCTCAGTGTGCCCGGGGATGGGGCCGGCACTGTGTGTAGTGCTAGGGATAGAACCCTAGTCTCTGTGTTTGCCTAAGCAGGTGCTTAGTCTGCTGAGCTATCTCACTGGCCCAGCTGCAAATTATTTTAAAGCTCAGTGTCATCAAGTGATTACCTTCCACTCAGATATAAGAACTTCCGGGGTGGGGGGAAGAACTACAGTGGTGTGAGGGGAAATGTATGAAAGGTATTATATGCATTGAAAACCAATATATCACAGAGTAGACATACAGTGAAATTTTCAGCCAGGTATAGTAATACATGCCTGCAACTGCAGCACTAGGGAAGTGGATGCTGGACAACTGCCTTGAGTTTAAGATCAGCCTCAGTTACATGGCTGTCTGAAATACAAAGTGGGACCTTGACTCAAACTCCCCATTAACAAAGTGAATCTTTGAAGAAAAGACAGTTCACTTAAAAGTTATAGCTGTATAGTATTATAAATTCTAACAATATTTATCATCTTCTAAGAAAGAAGGTTGATAGCTACCACAACATGTGACTGTCATGGATTGGACTACTAGTGGTCCACTTTCAATACCAACATGAACTGCAGAATATTACAGTGTGTGGAGGGCCCACATGAGGACTGTTGCCAACAATATAAAAAAAAGGACTGGGGAGGAACAGGTAGTGCTGTTGGTTCTCTTAGAGGAGACCATCATGCTGGATTTCTTGATTTAAACACAGCTGTTCTCAGCAGAGGACCTCAGGAACCTGTTGTCACTGAGGATGGCCTTGGTACATTTGGGCGAGCTCTGTTCCTTACACTGAGGGTCACTTCTTGCCTCCAGTGTAGATCCCTCAGCCTGCTGGCACAGATCCTTTATCCCACTGGCACAGATTTTCTACCTTCAGTCACTGATCTTTGGGCCTTCCCAGCACAGATCTATTCTATTCTACATGCAGTAATTAAATTGCATATTGACATGGGAAAGATAACCTTGAATTCTTGAGAATGCATAATGAAATATAGGTTTAGATGTGAAAAGATTTTCCTTAGAGGAACATTATGTAATCAACAGAAGGATAAATGGAAATCAAATGAAAACAATGAGATATAAAGAAGACAATAAAAAATAAAACATTTGCTGCATGCAAAATATAAAGATTTTGTATAGGGACCAGCAATTAAAGAACACGGTCTTATAAAATGACTACACCATATGTAGCTCAAGAGACAACAACACGAATCAAGCTTTTTTGGAGAAAATCATCAAAGAAAATGGGATCATGGAGTAAAACAAGGAGTATGTGTTCTTATACAAGAATCCAAAATCAAATAATGCACTCTTGACTCATTTTTGTTTCTTCACATTTTACCAAATGTACAGACCTGTGGCTTCACACACAGAACACACTGTTCTATTATTCCCCGACAGAAATATGATTCCTTTTAAGTAAAACTGAAAAATGCTGAATCACATGAAATGAAATGAATAAAAAAAAAAACTTGGTTCTTAATTCACATATCAACATTTGTGAACAATAGCATAAGGAAAAAAAAACTCTGAAAAAGTTATCTTTGAAAATTTGTAATAGTCACTTTTTTAAAAATTCCACAGGAGGAAACCTAAAGAACACCGTTCATAGAAATTCACACATGATAAACTTAGGAAAAGTCACCGAAGTGGAAGAGTAGCCATCCATGAGGCAAGAGAGGGGGGAGTCAGGTGGGTATGAATCACCTGCATGTTCTCACTCACTGCTCAAGGCCCAGTGAAAAAACTGTATTTTCAGAATACTTACATTATTAGAGTTAAGTCTCAACAACAATTTTGAAAATAAAAAATTGTTTCAAAGTATTTAAGTACTAAGTCACCATTAAGAAAGAACAAAGTATTATTATTATTATTATTATTATTATTTTTGCAGAGTACAGTTGCCACTAACTATCTGTGCTTGAGATGGCTACTGTGACTAAAAGATG
>PVKN010033293.1:0-12070 GCA_004027915.1 Capromys pilorides
TTTTTTTTTTTTTTTTTTTAATTTTTACAACTTTATTTATTTTGTATTATGGCTGGCTCAGACTGCCCTGGGGGTGGGGCTGGCACAGCATGTGCTGCCGGGGATCGAACCGCAGTCCTTCCAGTTCCTAAGTTTTCCTAAGCAGGTGCTTTAGACAGCTGAACCATCTCGCCAGCCCTAGGCCTTCTTTCAAAACTCAATCTATCCCTAAGATTCTTCTTTGCGAGAGGTGAGCTATAACTCATGTATTTATTTGCAATTTGGGCCAAATTTCATTTAATGAGTCCACAACTCAGTGATTATCTAATGGAGGATATTGGACAACACAGTGGCTCAAGTCCTGAGTCAACAGTGACAGAAAATGAGCCAGCCAGCTCAGCAACAAGGTAACAGCACAGAGAGCTCTTGCCATCCTGACTTTTATCTGTTAACTGCAAATCAAAACCACGAGAGACAGTCCTACACAGCTATATAATCGCCTCACCAGGTGAGCAGTACATGCCTCCAACTACTCTGGAGGTGGAGGCATAAGAAAAAGGCTGAATTTGGCACCAATGTGGGCAACATAAGCAACAGCAAGACACAACACCCTCTAAAAAAAAGAACTTGCAACCAACCAGACATGGTGGCACCCATCTGCAATCCCAGCACTTGGGAGATGAGACAGGAGGATCTCTGTAAATTCAAGGTCAGCCTGAGCTCACGAGATCAAGGCCAGCCTATGTCACACAGAAAAACCTGCCTCAAAAACAAACATAAAGGGCTGGTGAGATGGCTCAGTGGTCTAAAGCACCTGCTTAGGAAAGCTTAGGCAACTGCAAGGACCATGGTTTGATCCCCGGCACCACATGCTGCACCAGCCTCACCCCCAGGACAGGCTGAGCTGGGGATATATGTGTGTGTGTGTGTATGTGTGTGTATACATATATGTATATATGTATATATATGTACATGTATGCATGTATATGTATACACACACATATAAAGCTGGAAAGCAGGCTACTTGTCAAGGTTTCATGATTTGCTGGAGGATGATGACTCCATCAAATAATTAGGAATCCTTTAGGGATTCTTTCCCCTTAAAAAACACAGTGAAAATAATGGGGACTTGCAGGAAGCTGGTGGAATGGTAAGCAGTAACAAACCAATACGTCCAAGATTTGAGATCTGGTCACTGGAAAACAACTTAGGGAAGAAAAGGAGAAAATTCCATCCCTAGGATCCAGGAAAGATCGGAAGGGAAAACTGGGTATCTTTTAAAATTTTCTCCCCTTAGGGTAAAATTGCTTTTTTTATTTTTTTAAATAAATTTAGTGCTTTTATTTTTATTTTTTTAAATTTTATTTATTTATTTATGTTATGGCCGGCTCAGCCTGCCCTGGGGGTGGGGCTGGCACAGCATGTGGTGCCAGGAATCGAACTGCAGTCCCTGCGGTTGCCTAAGCTTTCTGAAGCAGGCGCTTTAGACCACTGAGCCATCTCGCCAGCCCAAAGGAAACTTTTTTTTTTTTTTGCAGGACCAGGGTTCGAACTCACAACCTTGCACTTGCCAGGCAAGCACTTGTGCCACAGAGCTATCTCCCCAGCCCCTCAAAATTGCTCTACTGAGGGCTGGGGAGATAGCTGGGTAGTCTAAGAACCTGCCTGCCAAGTACAAAGACCCAGGTTGTGATCCCCTGGCACTGAAAGCAGTGCCAGCCCCTGAAAACCGGATGCATCATACTGGCCACTGAAACTGGGAGTGGTGGGGCACTGGTGGAGCATGCCTATAATCCCAGCACTGAGGAGGCTAAGACAGGAGGATCACTACGAGTCCAAGCTGTGTAGTGAGACCTTGTACCAAAAAGTAATTTTTTTTGTATGTGGAACTGGGGATTGAACTCAGGACCTTGTGCGTGCCAGGAAAACGCTTATTCTACTGAGCTATCTCCCCAGCCCCAACAATTTTTGTTAAATTAAAAAAAAATTGCTCTTTTGAGTAGGTATTTAGTGTATAAAATTTTCTGATTTGTCTTAGATTTTCTTATGTAACTACAAACTTTATACCTATAGTTGTACTACTTCAGCCAAGGTGACAGTTGTAGTGATCAACTGATCTTCCTCGTAAGCCAATACTTAGATGGGGGGGGGGGGGGTGTCACAAACATTACTACAGTCTAATACCAGAGAACTGGGTGCTAGGCCAAACAGGCAGGAACCTTCAATCCCTAATTGCTGGGACAGACTCAAGTGCCAAATGGCACTGGCACTTACAAGACATCTCTGAAAAGTACACACTCATTTCCTGAAAAGATCTCTACACTAGTAACAAAGCTACCTACCACTGTGGGATGGAAAACTGAGCCCTTTCCACCACCTGTGTGAGCGCAAGGGAGAAAAGCAACAAGCAAGATGATGCTGCTGCAGGTTCCAAGGAAAAGTTTACGTAGCTGAGATTAAGTTATTTACTCCAGCATATATTAGTGAATATCAGCAGGTAGCTGCATCTTGTATTACTCATGTTTGGGTGAATAAAAGCAGGACAAGACAGCGGCTCAGGGCTCCTCTGCTCACCTCATTCTCCCCCAAGGAAGGGTGACAAACTAGTAGGTTAGGTCCCTACAAGTGGCACCTGGGGTGGGAAAGGTGGGGCTGGTACAAGGGATCTTAACCAGCAGGTATAGGCTGGTCTCCTACACATCATAAGCAATTTACAAGCCTCAACACAGAAAACAAGCACACCAGTGTACACACACATAGAATGAGAAAACAGGAAGAAAAATGCAACACAGAAGACCCAACTCACCCAGGACAAATAAGGAGCACTGAGATGAAACAAATCAAAAGCCACCCAGTTGCATTTTATGAAATGGTAGCAGTGGACACAACAAAACAAATCAATAAATCTCTTGAAAAAAACCAAAACATGATAAAGAGAAAATGACCATGATATAGGAAATGATTTGTGAATTTAGACTAGGTACAAGTTTAAAAAAGAAAGGAGTTTCAGAAAGATATAGAAATCATGAATCTTCAACACAGAAAAGAACTGGACACTGTGCCAGCTCTGTAACTGGATGAGGGGCACACTCATAATCCCAGCACTCAGGTGGCTGAAACAGGAGGATCACTACAAGTCTGAGATCAGCTTGGAGGCTACAAAAAGAGCACAAGGCTAGCCCAAACTGTGTGGAGACCCTGTCTCAAAAAAGCAAAAACAAAAACTAGATTCCATAAAAAAGGCTCAAATAGAAATCCAGGAGATTGGGGCTGGGGAGATAGCTCCATGGCACAAGTGCCTGCCTGGCAAGTGTAAGGTTGTGAGGTCGAACACTGGTCCTGCAAAAAAAAAAAAAAAAAGAAGGAGGAGGAAAGAAATCCAGGAGATTAAAAATTCTACTGAAAGTATACACAACAGAGTCAACCAATGTGAAAACAGGATATCAAATCTAAGGACCAGGCATGGTGGTGTATGCCTATAATCCCAGCATGTGGAAGTTAAAGTAGGAGGACTGACATGAATGAGGTTGAGGCCAGCCTGGACTACACAGTAAGTCAGGCCAGCCTGAACTCCATTATGAGACCCTATCTTTATTTTTTATTTTTTGTATTATAGCCGGCTCAGCCTGCCCGGGTGTGGGGCTGGCGCATGTGGTGCCGGGGATTGAACCATGGTCCCTGCGGTTGCCTAAGCATTCCTAAGCAGGTGCTTTAGATCGCTCAACCATCTCACCATATGAGACCCTATCTTAAAAAAAAAAAAAAATCAGAGCTAGAAGATGGAGCTGTGATTACTGATCATCAAATGAAAGACCTCTTAAAAATAGCAAGGTAGGGCCGGCGAGATGGTTCAGTGGTCTAAAGTGCCTGCTTAGGAAAGCTCAGGCAACTGCAGGGACTGCGGTTCGATCCCCGGCACCACATGCTGCGCCAGCCCCCACCACCAGGGCAGGCTGAGCCAGCCACAAAATAAATAAAATAAAGAAACAAACAAACACAACAAGCAAACAAATAAATAAATAAAATTAAAAAAAAAAAATAGCAAGGTATTGGGCCAGCCAAATAGCTCAGCAGATTAAGGTACCTGCTTAGGCAGTTGCTTTGGCCAGGGTTCAGGGTTCTCTCTCAGTTTGTGCTAGCCTCACCCGAGGGGTGTGAGACTGAGGCTAGGGTGGTGACGCACAACTGTAATCCCAGCTCTGTGGGAGGCTGAACACAGGTGGATCACTACGGGTACGAGTCTGACTGAATATCAGTCTAATCTATGTAGTAAGACCCTGTAGATCTTGTCCAAAAATACAAAGAAAGAATAGCAAGGCATCATAAAAAATCATTCTAACAGCTGCTAGATGATGGGAAGCAAGCTTACATTAGGATAAACTGGAACATATGAAGATCACAAGATAGCACTAGCACAAAAAGCATAAACAACCTGTTCACAGAATAGGAGAAAATTTTCCAGGCATGGAAGAGAATCTGAAATACAGTAAGTGAGGCATACAGAACTCCAAATATGGGGCCGGCGAGATGGTTCAGTGGTCTAAAGCGCCTGCTTAAGGAAAGCTCAGGCAACTACAGGGACTGTGGTTCGATTCCCGGCACCACATGCTGCGCCAGCCCCACCACCAGGGAAGGCTGAGCCAGCCACAAAATAAATAAATAAATAAATAAACAAACAAACAAACAAAACAAGCAAACAAGTAAAAAAATAAATAAATAAAATTAAAAAAAAAAAAAAAAAAAGAACTCCAAATATTCATGATCAGAAAAAATTACATTCAGGTATATAATACAGATTTCAGTAATTTAACAGAAAAACAGAATAAAACTGTTAGAGAAACAAATTAACTATGAAGGAAAACCCATGAAAATAAAATCAAAGCGAGCCAGCCAAACAGCTCAGCGGACTAAAGTGCCTGCTTAGGGAGAGTGCAGTGGCCAGGGTTTGATCCCCAATACCATACCAGCCCCGCCCCCAGGCTTGCTGAGATGGTGATTAAGACTGGACATAGTGGTGTGTGCCTGTAATCCCAGCGATTGGGAGGCTGAAAACAGGAGAATCACTACAAGTCGAATCTGTGTAGTGAGACCCTGTTACATTAAAAAAAAAAATCGCATACAAAATGTATTTGGAAGAGTTAAAAAAAAACTAAGATTTATTGTGTTAATGTTTAATTGTTTGACTAATCTTACATATCTACATCAATCTAAACAGATTTGATGATGAACATACGCAATACAACCATTGTTGAATTTTTCTTGTTTTGAAAATCCCGTAGTATATGTATTCTTGCTTGTTACTGTTTTCCTATCTTTGTTTCTGCTATTTTTACTCTTTAAAAAAAAAAAAAAAAAACCTTAAAAAAAAAATGGCAGACCTCTTAACACAAACTCTCAAAGGAGAGTTTGAAGTGTCTCAAGTCATAAAAGGAAACAACTTCCAGCCCAGATTTTACTCCAAAAACCTTCTTCAAAATTGATAGAGGACTGGCGAGATGGTTCAGTGGTCTAAAGTGCCTGCTTAGGAAAGCTTAGGCAACTGCAGGGACCATGGTTTGATCCCTGGCACTGAATACTGCACCAGCCCCACCCCTAGGCAGGCTGAGCCTGCCATAATAACCGCCCCCCAAAAAAGATGGAGAAATGAGATACTTGCATGACTGAAAAAACCTGAAGAAACTTGTGACCACCAAATCAGCACTCCAAAAAGTTCTGAAGGATATTCTAGAAGAAGACAGTAATTCCAAGAACTCCAACTGAATGAATCTACCAGGCAAGGCAAACACTTAAACAGAGGGGAAAGAAAGGGAACCAACAACTTGACATTAATAAATCAACACATATCATAACTATCAATGCCAGTAGTCTCAATTTATCCATCAAAAGAAAGAGACTGGCCCAGTGGATCAAGAAACAAGATCCAGGGCCGGCGAGATGGTTCAGTGGTCTAAAGCGCCTGCTTAGGAGGGCTCAGGCAACTGCGGGGACTGCAGTTCGATCCCCGGCACCACATGCTGCGCCAGCGCCACTACCAGGGCAGGCTGAGCCAGCCACAAAATGAATAAATAAAGAAACAAACAAACACAACAAGCAAACAAATAAATAAATAAAATTTAAAAAAAAGAAACAAGATCCAAAATTGTGCTATAAGGGCTGAAGAGATTGCTCAGCAGTCTCAGTGCCTGCCTGGCAAGTGTAAGGACCTGGGTTCAATCCCTGGTACCATATGCCCTGCCCGCACCAGAATCCGCATGCTGGGCCACCCACTGAAACAAGCATGGGTGCAAATGTGCAAGCCCAGCACTGGGGAGGCTAAGACAGGAGGATCACTGGGAGTCTGAGTTGCATAGTGAGACCCCGAACCAAACAAAAATCAACAAAAATGTGCTACATATAAGAAACATTAGTGGCATAGGCCCAGCAAGCCCAAGGTCGTGAATTCAATCCTCAGTGCCAAAGAAAGAAAGAAAGAAAGAGAGAGAGACAGACAGACAGACAGACAGACAGACAGACCATGTCTATAATCTTAGCACTTAAGAGACTGAGGTAGAAGGATGGCTGAAAGTTCAAGACCAGCCTGATCTACATAGTGACATCTTGTTTCAAAGAAAGAGAGAGAGAGAGAGAGAGAGAGAGAGAGAGAGAGAGAGAAAGATCTTTTTTTTTTTTTTTTAACCTTTGTACTGGGATTACAGGCATATGCCACCACACCAAGCTGAACCAAACTTCTGAACAAATGAACTTAGATGTCTACAGTGCTCCATCCAACAACAATAGAAAACACATTCATTTCAGCAGTACATGGGACTTTCTCCAAAAGATCACATTCTGGCTTATAGAATATGGTTAAGTAGATGCCCAGGCTTGATGGCACATGCCTACAATACCAGCACTTGGGAGGCTGAGGCAGCAGGATTAGTGTGAGTTAGAGACCAGCCTGGGCTACAAAAGTGAGCACAAGGCCAGCTTGAACTGCATAGTGAGAGCCTGTCTCAAAAAGACAAAACAAAACAAAACAAAAAAAAAAAGTAAATGCCAAGGAACTGAAATTATCCTACATATATTACCAAATCATAGCGCAATGAAATTGGAATCAATGGTAAAATAAACCATAAAACTACATAAACACATGGAAATTAAATAACACACTCTTGTAACCAACAAGCTACAGAAGAAATTAGTTTCTACTATTAAATGATAATGCCAATATGGCATACCAGAACTTCTGGGATGCAACAAAATCATGGTGGTGCACACCTGCAATCCCAGCACCTGGGAGGCTGAGGCAGGAAGACCCTTGCAAGTTTGAGGCCAGCCTGGTCCACATAGTGAATTCAAACCCAGCCTGAACTATATAGTAAAACCTTGTCTCAAAAAAAGGGGGAAAGAGGGTGCTGAAAGCTCAGCAGACTAAAGTGTCTGCTTAGTTAACAGCTCAGCAGCCAGGGTTTGATCCCTGGCTTGCTGTGCCAGCCCAGCACTGAGACTGATTGAGACTGGATGTGGTGACACGTGCCTGTAATCCCAGCACTTGAGAGGCTGAAAACAGGAGAATCACTATGAATCCAACCTTTGTAGTGAGACCCTGTAGACCTTATCCTAAATATAGGAAAAAAAAAATAAATAAATAAAATAAAGTGCACCTAGAGACCACTGTCTTGAGTGAACAAGTCAGACACATAAGTTTAAATATCTCATTGTTTCTCTTGTGTGAGAAACCCGAAGAGTACACAAGGAGTATAACGGAAGGATATTGGGTAGTAGGAAGAACATGCTCAGATGGAAAAGGGAACAGTGAAGCCAGGGGGTGGGGATAGAAGAAAAAATGGAAACTAAGTCTTTATAAATGGGAAGGAGAAATGGAAGAGGCACTGGAGGGGAAGGGAAAGGGAAGAGGCACTGGAGGGGAAAGGAATGGGAAAGGCCAACAGGTTTAATCCTCAGGCCTGCCTGCTGGCCCTGCCCCCGGGGTACACTGAGATGGCAATTGAGACTGGACGTGATAGCGTGCCTATAATCCCAGCTCTTGGGAGGCGGTAAACAGGCAGATCACTTTGAGTCTGATCTACTAGTAAGATCCTGAATACCCTGTGGACCCCTCCCTAAAATACTTAAAAAAAAAAAAAAATCCCTATGATGAATGTGATCAGTATATATGACAAATACTAATAAAGTATCTTTTTTTGGGGGGAGGGGTAGGCTCAAGCTGCCTTAAGGGCAAGTCTCATGTTCCATGCGGATGTGGGGAGGTGGGGATCAAACCACAGTCCCCAGTGCCCGAATGACTTTGCAGAATCATGTGCTTTAATCAACTGAGCTACCTGGCAAGCCCCCTTACTAGTAAAATACAAGTTTAAAAAAACTGGGCTACATGAATGGAACTACCACCATACCCCCAAGCAATCAAGTCTGATTATGTATTCCAGATTCATTTGAGAAGGAAGTATATTGTCTGATAACTTGCTGGTCTTCCGATACATAAGGATCAATCATTATTATTTAATAATAAACATGCTTGTTCTTTGTCCTTTGCTGCTTTTTCTTCTCCTTTGTCTTTCTACTCTCATTTTCTCCCTGCTCTTCTGCTACTTTCTTTTTTTGGCTGGCTCAGGTTGCCTTAAGGGTGGGTCTGGGGAATCGAACTGCTGTCCCCTGTGCCTCACTGGCACTGCCTGCACAGGTGCTGAAACCAATGAGCCAACCCAAAAGCCCCCCTCTTCTGCTTCTTTCTTCTCATCTTCCTTTTCCTCCCATTCCATTCTCTTCTTAAATTATAGGCTTCAAATAATAAACTAAAAGTTTATTAAGTGCTCATAAAATATAAAGTGAGTTATGACCATTTGTTATGGTTTATGTCTAGTTGTCCCCCCAAAACCTCATGCAATCATGGGGCGGGGCTACAGTTTGAGACTTCAGTCATGATCCACTAGGATTATGTGTTTTAGTACTGATGGGACTATAGGGCTGAGTACTGCTGGGATTACTTGACTCTTGATCCACTGGGATTGTGTTTTAGTACTCATGGGGTTAGCAAGCTGAGTATGGCTGGGATTATTGGTGTGGCCTAAGGTGGATAGGCTGAGGCAGAGAGCCTGAATATAATATAAAGAGACAGAGAGACAGACGCTGGCTGTTGCTCTCTGCTCCCCTGGTTGTTCCGCCGCCATGAACTGGATGCTCTCTGCCCTGTTCCACTCAGTCTTGGCCCAGCCGAATATGGACTGAAACCTCCAGTAACTGTGAGCTAAATAAACCTTTCCTTCCTTCATTTTGGGTGCCATGTATTTGTCCTAGCAACAATAAAAGAGTAACTAAGACAGAATTTGGTATCAGAGAAGTGGGGTAGTTGCTGTTAAAAAGATCATGACCCTTTTAGAGAATTCAGTAACAGTCCACTGCAACAAGTGTGCCACAGGTTTACACCACTATATTAGAAAATGGGAAATAAACTATGAAGTCCCCATACAATGACTATTATTCAATAATGAACAAGAGAAAGGGAGCCAGGGATGGGGTAGGAAGGAGAGAGAAGGAAGGGAAAAATTATTTTAAGGGGAATTAAGATTACCAACTTTCTACGAATAATGTAAACACTGCACCCATGTACTAATAACTAAAATTAAAAAACAAAATAATTTAAAAAAAAAAAACAACAACAGGACTGCTATGCACCTTGCAATCCCAGCGCTCAAGAGGACAGCCCAGGCTATACAGTGGGACAGCCTGGTCTACCCAGGGAGACCGTCTCAAGAAAATAAAAATAAGCAAGCAAGAAAGCAAACAACAGGAAATGCATACTCACACAATCTGGATTAGTCTCAAAGGGATCATGCTGAGTGAAGCCAGTTTACCTCCGAAGGAGATACATTCTGTGGTTTCATTTACAGTAGTCCCTCACTATTTCATGGTTCAACTTTCGCAGACTCACTGTTTCTCGGGTTTTCAAAAAAAAATTTTTTTTTGTGGGACCAGGGTTCGAACTCATGACCTTGCACTTGCCAGGTAGGCACCTGTGCCAAGGAGCTATCTCCCCAGTCCCTCAAAAAATATTTTCTTTTAAATTTTATTTATTTATTTTATGGACAGCTCAGCCTGCCCTGAGGGTGGGGCTGGCACAGCATATGGTGCTGGGGATCGAACCACGGTCCCTGTGGCTGCCTAAGCAGGTGCTTTAGACCACGGACCTATTTCACCGGCTCCCCTCAAAAAATATTAAACTGAATTATTTATCGTAGATTTTTCGCTACACTGCGGAATTTTGCAATACTATACAGTATATGTTAAAATTATGTGGGTTTACAAATTTAGAAAATGGTTAAGAACATTAGAAGTGTTTTTAAAAACATGAGAAAGGTTTATAAGAGTGTGGGAAGGGTTTATAAAGCCTTAAAATTTACATAAATAATAAATATAACATCGCTACTTCATTGATTCTCACTTATTGCAGGCAAGGGTGTCTAGAATATAACACCTCTGCAATAAGCCAGGGACCACTGTATACAACTTTCTCAAAAAGGCAAAACTATAGGAACAAAGAACTGAGCAGGGTTATCAGAGTGACAGCAGCTGATAAAATCTACCTGTACCCTATGATGGTTACATGAATCTCTGTTCACCTACACTCACTGAAACTCATGGGCAGGGGAGAGGTTTGTAATCCCAGCACTAGAAAGAGGCAAAACTGTTGCAAGTTCAAGGCCAGCTTGGGCTATACAGTGAACAAAAGGCCAGCCTGAAATGCACAGAGAGACTCTGTCTCAAAAAAAGGTTATGTGTGTGATCAATTTTACTTATGTTCATTTAAAAAATAAAAGGGCCAAGTGTGGCAACTTATTCCTGTAATCCCAGTTACCTGGGAGGATGAGGTAGAAGATCACTAACTTGAGACTAGCCTGAGATCTGGCTCAGCAGTAGAATGCTTGCCTAGCAAGCTGAAGTCCTGGCTCGGTCCTTGGACCAAAACCAAAAAACAAACCTCCCCTAAAAAACAATTCAACCAGACACTATCTCAAACAAAAAAGGTTTCTGTCCAGATCTGTCTAGGTGACACCACCGTTGGTAGTCATGGCTCACAAGAACAGGTTTCCCAACCCTACCCTATCTGGACTGCTGAAGAACTTCTTGAGCACAGTTTAGGTTTTATCTGTCTATACATAGCATATATATGTATAAAGATAATATATGTATAAAGTATTAGAAACTTGTTAGAGGGCCAGCCAAATAACTCAACGGACTAAGGCACCTGCTTAGGCAGAGTGCAGTGGCCAGGGTTCAATCCCCGGCATACATGCCATGCCATGCCAGCCCTGCCCCAGGGGCTCGCTGAGTCTGGGCATGGTGGCAGGAACCTATAATCCCAGCACTTAGAAAGCTGAAAACAAGAGAATCACTGCACGTCCAATTTAAGTTGTATTTAGTATATATACAACTTAAACCCTTCCCACCTACTGAGGCTGCCCAGGACACCCACTCATTTTTTTGGTACCAGGAATCAAACTCAGGATTGTGCTTGCCAGGCAGGCACTCTGCCACTGAACTACATCCCCAGCCACCAACTCTTTACTGGTCATAAATTTTACAAGTATCTTCTAGTTCTAAATGTTTTTCTTTCACTTATTGTGGTGTCTTCTAGTGAAGATGAACTTTTCCTTACTCTCTGTGGTGCTCACGTAATGGGTCAACTGAACATTGAGCTGTAACTATGGAAAACTATCAGGTTCCCTTACGCTTCTGCTATCTACTCTATAAAGAAGGTACTCTCACCCTCTTTGCAAGGCTGATTAGTAAAGAGTAACTGAGGAAGGTCTCCCTCCACTCCCTAATCTAAGTCGTGTGAACATACTTAGCTTAAGATGTATCTTGTAAAAACAGCTTACTCAAACAACCCCCACATGGCCAAGTTGCACATGTCCTAAACTGTGAAAGAGCCATTAGTCATGTGACTTTCCTTGTAAAATCTCCTTGCTTCATGGGCTAGGTGGCTGATCAGTCTTTTCCTGCAGAAATGACTGGTGGCCCTGAGCTCAGTATTAAAGGTTCATTTTAAATTTGCATTTTGGGGGGCCGGCGAGATGGTTCAGTGGTCTAAAGC
>PVKN010033294.1:0-12067 GCA_004027915.1 Capromys pilorides
GGCTGGGAAGTATCTCTGTGAAGAGCCGCCAGCCCGAGGGCCCTGTGGGTCCCTCTTATGCATGGATGTCACTGCTGTAGACCCTCAGGTCTATGCGTACTGTTCATCTCAGAAGACTGGATTTCGGTTTCTGTGCAAGTCTGATTTCTGAAGAAGGGCTTAATTTGGAAATGCCTGCTTTATGTATGCCTGGGGATGGTAGGAAGTGACCCTTGCTAGCAAGGGCATGGTTAACAAGAGGGAGACGGCATCAACTGATGCAAAGCTGTGGCAGTGCCAGGCTGAGGAGGCCGCCTCCCCACTAATGGCCATGATGCCTGGCTTGCCAGGCCTCTGGGGGTCTCATCCACTGATGCGCACTGAGGTCCAGGCTGGAGCTTCTGTAATTCAGAGCAATGCAAAGCGTCCACTCTCTTCCCAAGAGCAGCCCAGGCACAGAGCAGCATCAATGCACCCACATGGGCATCCTGCCCTGCGCCTCGCCTGGCCGAGGAGTGACTATGTGGCCGGAGCTGCGGAGTGCAGATCAGCCCTGATACCACCAGACCCCTAGAGAGCAAGTCTACAGGGCTCAGTAGCCCCTTCCCTGACAGCCAGGCCGCAGGTGCCCCATCCTGGATGGATCACTGGATCCTAGACAGAGAAGTCCTACACGTTCATTCCTCACATGTGATCCACTGAAGAGCAATTTATAGTTTTCCTACCCTAGAACTGAAGGGAAGAAGTGGACTAATGGAAAATGCTAGAGTACCAAAGCACACAGTAGGTGCACGGCTTCCATACCAGAGTACCGAGGCACACAGTAGGTGCATGGCATCCATGCTAGAGTACTGAAGCACACAGTAGGTGCACGGCTTCCATGCTAGAGCACCAACGCACACAGTAGGTGCACAGCTTCTCGGGAGACTGCTGGCCTCAGGCGAGCACCCCCAGGAAAGCCGGGAAACCACACAACCAGCTCGGCTCGGCTTCCTTACTTGTAAAACAAGGGCAAAGAAAGTGCTTACTTCAGAAAGTCACTGCAAACACCTCCCGTAGACTGTTTAAAGAACTCCAGGGCACTGATCGCTCCAGCTAAATGCTCAAGAGAACTCGGAAAACGCCACGCGGAAGACACTGGAGGCGCTGGGGTCCTGTGGGGTTGGCTACCCACTCACAGTGACCAGAGCAATGCCCATCTTCAGGGTGGCTTGAGTCAGCACACTTCCTGGATGGTGACAAGAAGTCTGGCAAACACCATGATGTCACAGCAATACCAGCGAGGTGGCCTGTGCTTCCGGGACAGTGCAATGCCAGCAGTTTAGTTCTTCTCTTGCAAAATTTCTCTTTGAGTTACTGAAATCTATTCAGAATTTATCCTTTGATAACTGGTCATTTTCGTAAGTCACACATCTACCTCCCTGACAGAGAATGCCAGTACCTTCCTCAGACTTCACTGCTTGAGTGGCCACTACTACACACACACACACACACACACACACACACACACACACACAGGACGAGAGCCCACCGAGCCAGCAGAGGGCCCGTGGGGCCCGGCACACATACCTCCCTGGCCCTGCTGGCAGCCTTTCCTCCTGAGGACGTCTTCTGCAGAATTCTCAAACACCAAGTGGATGTTCTGCAGCAAACCCTGTGAAAATACACAAACAGGAGCATCTGAGGCAAAGATAAGAGACACTTTTAATGTAGAGGCGAAGCTTTTCCAACACTCTGCTGTCTGCTCTAGTTGAAAACTGGCCGCTTGGCAATCGTGTCATCCGTTTTTCTGTCTCTGTTACTTTGGAAACTTGGCTTTTAGACAAGTCACAAAAAAATATAACTTTCATGTGAAAATCTGCTTGCCATAAGAAAACACTCCACAGAGAAGAGCAGAAGAGGCCCAGGGGACCCCGTGGATTAGGTCATCTGACCTAATTCACAGACAGACATCGCAGGCCTTTAGTGCTCAGCCCTCGGCCCTGCAGGGTCCTTTCCTGTAGCTGAGACCTCAGAAGCACCTAGGATGGACTCTGGGTCTGAGGCAGCGCTCAGAAGCAGCAGACAGCTGCAGGAGCCTGGAAACCATGAGAGAGGATCGCTATCAAGCTGCGTGTCTGAAGGTCTCTCCCACACATAACACAGGCCTGCTAGAGGAAAGCACTGTACGGGTGCCCCCAGATGTGCCCCAGAATTTCATCTAAATATTCCCACTGTGAACAAAAACATCACAAGCTGAAAACAGTTAGCACTCCTAACCTACAGAATACTTGCTGAGGACCAGGGAGCCTGAAACCCGGCCCGGCCCCCTGTGGCCTCTGCTGACCTGGCTTCATGAGATGCTCAGCGTGCACAGCATTTGACCTGGAGAGATCAACCTTCCAGTTCTGAAGGACAGTGTCTCCCAAAGGCACACCACACCCCAAAACTGGGCACTGGAAGGGAGGACACAGTGCAGACACACAGCAGAGGGTACCGGCTGTGCCCTGGTGTGGGAAGACCCCAGGGACACAGAACTGCATTCTCGTCCATCACAGCTCCAGCCTACCAGGGTCTACCTAGCTCTCCCTGTTTTGTTTCCAAAGAAAAGACCTAGGGGTGTACTCGGTCTCAATCAAACAATCGTGGGGCTGCCAGAAGCCCATGACAGACAGACTTCTGGGTCTTCAGCTGACCTCAACCCCAGCCGCTGACTACCAGTGCAGGGAGACGCAACTGAGGCTCTGCTTCCCGCTGTGTGGACCGAGTGTGCCCCGAGTGTGCATGCACGTGCGGCTTCGTGTGCACATCGGTGCCTCTGTGTGCCCATGGGTGTGTACAGGTGTTCCTGTGCATGATGGCAAATGGGTGCACAGCTTTGCCTGGTGCTTGTGTGTACAGTGCGTGACGTGTTGCATGCACCAACACATGTGTAAGCACACACCAGTGCATGATGTGTGGTGTGTGCAAACGTGTCTGTCTGTCTGTGAGAGGTGTGTGAGTGCATGCATGTGAATACAAGTGTGTGCCCATGTGTGATGTGTAATGGTTCTCATGCAGCTTACTTAAGTGTATGTACCCGCTGGTGGTACACATGTGCACACAGGCGTGTGTGTGTGTGTGTGTGCACGCATGCGCATGCGTGTGCACTGTGTCCACTTCCAAGGTGAGACTCCACCTGACATAACTCAGACACTGTAATTAGTCTGTGCTGTCCTGGTGGCTCTCTCACAGGCAGCCGCCCACCCCCACTGCCACCCCTCGCTGCCGCCCAGAGCACGCACCCTGAAGTGGCTCTCTCGGGTGGCTCCTTTGGCCACGTACATCCTGCTCCTCTCTGCCTCCAGCTGCTCGTAGAAGGGCTCATCCAGCGAGAAGCTGTCCATGAGGTCACAGCCCACATACAGGCTGTAGGTCTCACCGGCCACCTGCACAGTGACATTCTTCCACTGGGAGTCAGCCAGGCCCACGTCCTCCAGGGACACCACATGCGGGGTGCCTTCTACCCAGTAGGTGAGGTCCAGGGTGTCAGCTGGACCATTGGACACGATCTCAAACTGCCTCTGCGAGGCGCCGGGGCCCTCCAGGGCCAGCAGCGTGCCACGGGACCTGGGGTCCTGCTTCAGCTGGGCAGTGAGAAAGAAGCCGTCCATGCGCCTCATGGCCTCGATGATCCTGTCCAGCTCAGCCGCGTTCACAGGGGGAATGTAGTCAAACCTCACAAAACGGTAAGCAGGGCCCCCGGGGTCGGGTCCTCGGAACTGCTTGGCACCGATGGTCTTCCTGTTTATGTTGCTGATGCTGAAAAGGTCAAAGACGGCATCCTCGCCCTGCTCACCGGCTGCCAAAGGAACCACAGCGGGGTGGTCACCAGCTGCCAGGATTTGGGGAACAAGCCAAGTTCCAACATGGAGCTCTCAAGGTCTCCCAAGGGTGCCGGGGCCACGTCCGACGCAGCCACTTTTCCCGAGGTGGGGGTGAGATGGTCCCAGCAGCGGGCTCGCCCCTTCTGATGGGTAAGGAGCAGGTACCAGGGAGCAGAGAGCCAGCGCGCCCAGGCCAGCAGCGCACCCGGCCCGCAGGGCCTCCCGCAGGAAACGGCCCTGCACTTCACTGCTGATGCCCCTGGCCCGGGCCGAGGGCAGCCCCTCCCCCAGACCTGCACCCTTGCTCTGGAGGCCATTGAGGAGAGGACTGAAGCTGCTGGTGTTTCCTTGGTGCCTTCAATCCTGGACAAACTACGTGAGCATCAGAGTGATGTTGCGAGACTGGGGTCTCGCATTTATCAGCGAGTAGGATTACGTGAGCACACTGCTGGGAGGGGTGAACAGCTCTCACCAAAATCTTAATAGTGTAAATAAGTCAGAATAATACACAGAGCAGACATTTTACAGCAGAATAACTTTTTCCAACTAGCACCTGGCATATTAAAGCGTAGTGCATACTACTGCTGGCGGGAGTGTGGATTCCACCACTTTCTGTCCTCACTGGAAATAATAAAAACTTTCGGCTACTGCTATTCAAACGGCAATTCTATTTTTATAATTCAACCGTAGGATACAATGGAAAATGCTAGTGATGATTTATTCACAATGGCATTCTTTGTGTCTTCACTTTTACTAACAAAAATAAAGTAATGATCCGCAGAAAACTAGTCTGGGGTTTGTCTGCGATGGAGTACTATACAGTCAGTAAAAGTCATGATGCATGAAAATACTTAAGATAAATAATTTAAGCAGACAGCAAGCAGGGGGGAAAGAAGATAAGTGCATGGCTATAAACAGTGGGTGTGGGGATACGGAGCTTTATGCAGTAAGATTCCCTTCTTGCTGAGAGTGTAATACTCCTTATACCAAAATTTCCCAAAAATACATCATACTGTGCCATATGACTCAAAGTTAACGCCCCACCCACCCAGCTGCTGCTTGACATCTGCCCGCAGCCGGTCCCACTCACCAAGAATGCCTGTGCACGCACACAGAGTCAGCAGCGCCAGCCCGCGGAGCATGGTGCCTCCTGCCTCGCCGCCTGGGAAAAGAGCAGCCTGGTCAGGGGAGCAGCCCGGGGGCCTGGCGCCCACACGGTCATTAGCAGTGGCCTGCACAGATCCGCAGCCCAGGAACCCGTGAGAGCTAACCGGATGGGAGGGGAGTTCTGTGCAAAGCACATTTTCCTAATGAGGGCTCAGAAGCCCTGGGTCAGCGTTCCTTGGCCCCAGAGACAGGCACCCCAGGGTTTGGTCCTCCTGGGGACCAGGGAGTCATTGCGTTTGCTGCTCTACCCATTCTGCAGCTGAGCAAGTGGAGGCCCGGAAGGAAGCCGCTTGCCGGTGTAAGTGCTTATAAACTACGTAGCCAGGGCTTGGGTCCAAGAAGCTTCAATTGAGGAAAACATCCAGGCTGGTGTAATGCTCTGTGAGGGCATCTTGTGTAAATATCCAAAGGAAAAAAACACTGACGCATAACTTAATCAAGCAGAATCAATATTAACTAGATATAAAAGCTAGGAATAAACAGGCCGGCTCATCATTTTTATGGAAAACAGAAGACCCGACTTAGCCGCGGCGCTTGCCCTGCTTTCCTGCTTTTCCTGCAGGCCTGTTTTTCCGTTCTTGGGGATTCTGCTTTGGCAAGGTTCAGCAGACACTGGACCAGAAGTCAGGAGGCCTGGACCCGCGCCCAGCGCGCTGTTAACCCCTTGCGGCCTCGGGAGCCCCGGGGCCGTGGGGCCCGCGCTGCTGTGCTTTGGGCCGTGCGCGTGCCCTAATTCCTCCTCTGCGCAGGGGGAGTCAGCGAGTCTCCCTTCCTGGAACACCCGGCAAGCTGGACACAGAGAAGGATTCCTGACTCCCGGCCTCTTGGGCGAGGGGGTGTCTGGCCAGCCTGGGCCGCGACCCCAGCGTCACCCCGACTTGCGCGGGAGGCAGCGAGGTGGAACACAAGCTCCGCACAGCCCAGCGGCCATAGGCAGAGCTGCACCCCCCGCGGCAACCTACTTCGCTTCTCTGCCTCAGTTTCCTCATCCGCAGATGAAGAGAACGGACCGCAGTTGTTCAAAATACCTGCCCAGCGGGGCTGCTCTGAGCGGAGGCCCCAGCGAGCGCGCATCACCAGGCGCCGCTGCACGCGGGGCACCCAGGGCACCGGGCGGGAGCTGCCTGCCCTCTCCTCCAAGGGGCTGGAGTCACAGACAGCCTCCTCGGCTGCCTCTTCGTGAAGAGCCCTAGGCTCGGGCCGCAGAACGGAGCCTGGCGCGGGCAGCACCGCAGAGAGAGCTGAGGCCAAGCACGGGGCGCCTGTGCCACCCTCCACCCCACTGCAGGGCACACTGCCCACCCGGCTCAGGAGCCGCGTCCTCTGCCCTGCGGGGCACCGTGGCCGGCTCTGCACAGAGCTCCTCCAGAGCCGCCCACTCCGCCCTCAGAGCGCGCTGCGTCAGATCTCCAAGCTGAGGCGCAAACTGAGCGTCTGGACAAAGACAAGCTGTCCGCCAGTCTCCGGTGGGGCTGGTTCTTAAAACAATGCGGGTGCCACAAAGAGTCAGAGGTCTGCTTTTGTCACAGGACAGTCCCTTCTCATCTTGGACACAGCGGCAGGAAGCTGACCCCTGCAGAGACCCAGTGACACCCAGGGGTGCCAGGCCAGCCAGTGGCACCATGCCCAGTGGGCACGCTTTCCTGCCCCCAACCTTTCTCTCCGGCCCATTCCTTCTCAGAGTCTGTGGTTATACTTTCCTGGGGCTTTCTGAAGCCTCTGGGCAACAGAACATAGTTGATGTTTGTGAAGAATCTTAAAATTCTTTTTCTGTGAGAAAAGTGGAAAATGACTTCGCTGAGAGGTATTTGTGTAGCCCCATGAAGAGCCGTGTGATTAACCACGGGGCCCCAGGCTTGAGCTCAGCCTCCTGGGTCAGGGACCCTAGCGGTCCCTAGTGCTGTACACACTGCCATCACCCTTTTCATGTGCAGATTTTGCCTCACACTTACAAGCGACCCCAGTCCCTGGCAGCGCGGTGCTTCCCACAGCCTCCCTATAAATTACTCCGAGCAAGCCCAAGCCGACACTTCTCCAGCTGTTCATCATGTTTACAGTTGAACTCGCTAGGATCCCTGAGTGTTCTCACACTTTCAGAGGACTGTTTGTAATTCCTTCCTCATGGTCCTTCCTCAGTAACAGAGTTCATGTGGAAACTTTTTATTCCGAAGCTGAAACCGCCCGTGGTCACCCAGGCTCCCTGCAGCAGGTACAGCAGCCGAGCCCGAGGCGCAGAGCCCGCGGGAAGGCACAGCGCGGCCCCAGCCAGCTCAGTACCCGGGACTCGAGCTCCATGTGAGAGCGCAGGATGAGGAGGTCTCAGCGTGCTAGGTGCGTGAGGCCACCTGGTAAAGCACTTCTTCCTACGCCCACCTTTAACTCAAGAGCCTCTCCTGAAAGTTACAGCCCACTGCAGTGACTTAGTAAATTGAAAAGCCTGCCTTACCTGTCTCCCAAGCGGGGTGAGGTCTGAGTTCAGGGTTCCAAGTCGGGCCCGGAGGGTGAGGACAGCCCGAGGTCTTGCACGCTGTCAGCCAGCCACGACTGTGGCTGCGGGCGGCAGCCCACGCCTTTATATGCTCCTGCCCGGAGTAGCCCTGTCAATCAGACCCTTGAGGCAGCACGTTTAATTCATTCCTTCGAAGGAATGACATGGCTCCTCCCTCTGATGGAACCATTTGCTCCGAGTACCTGCAGCTAGAGTCCAAGTCCAGCCTCTCTGTGTGGGCTCCGCCCTCCTCTGTGTCCATCCAGGGCCTCCAGACGGGGGACTGGGAGGGACCAGACACAGAGGGGAACCCAGGGACTCACTTTTCCTGTCTTTTCTCAGCAAATAAAATGCTATAAATAAAACGAGTAAGTTTGGCTCTGCTGAAACTTCCACTTTGCTTAAGACAAAAAAAAAAGAGAGAGAGAAAGCTCTATACTTCTAATATGTTTCACATTACCCAATGTGAAAGCAGTCTTTCTAAAGTAAGCAACAACCGATAAGGCACAAAAAGACCAGGTGAGGTGAAAGGTTGCCTTGGCAAAGTTGTTCTACACAAAGATTAATTTTATCATGTGCAAAAAAATCTAAAGCCAACAAGTTTTTATTCTGGGCAGTTAGAAACTGAGACAATACTGCCAGTTAGAGAGCTGCTATTAATCTACAGCTGCCCCCGTGCCCAGACAGGACCCCACACAAATAGTCCCGCAGCTAGCTGTCCATCTATACCCCGGTCCATGTGGGACCCGCTGTCCCAGTGGCTGGAAGGACCCACAGTCGGAGGAAGAAGGAACCTCAGGTAGAGGAGGCTGCTGAGCAAGAGGGTGGGGGCTGGAAAAACTTGAACACGGTAACATTGACAGCTTCCCGCCACAGCCATGGCCACCCCCGCGTCAGCATGCCACAGAAAGAAAACGGACCTCATGGCGAGCGGGTGGCCGATGGGGGAGGGGCATTTCCTGGGGTAGATGGCAGACAAGGTGGAGGCTCAGCAGCCCCCAGTCCCTTTGCCAGCTTTGTGGGCATGGAAGGCCTGGGCACTTGGTCCTGGCAGACGGATGCTGGTGGGGGTATCTTCCCTGAAGAATGTGAATGAGAAAGTTCTGGAAGGAAGCTTTCTGTTCTCGCCCAGGCGGGGGCCCCATGGAGGATCCTGGGTGGCTTTTCTACACCCAGCTAGTGCCAACTGTCCTCTGTGTCCCCAACCACACCTGGCTGGAAGGACTCCTGTGGCTGCCCAGAGCCCAGCAAAAGCCAGGGAAGGCTTCACAGAGATCACCCATGCTGATGCCACGTGGCATGGCAGAGATGCAGGCGCAGATTCATGGTGGGTACAGGTACGGGAGCGCCTAGTGCAGAGGGCACCGGGGAAGCTGGCGCAGAGGCCCTGGTCTCTGGTCATGGCTCCAGGCCAGAGGTCATGGGGCTCACTCCATGTCCCCACTGTGGACACACAGTGTCATCAGAGGAGGACACAGGGCTGTGATGGCAAAACCACAAAGCCAGTGGTGGCCGTGGAAAATGGGCTGCTGGGTTCTCCTGCAGTGCAGAATGCCATGGGGGGGCCAGGCAGCAGGGAAGTCCATGGGGGGAGAGGAAAGGAGGAGATGTGCGGACTCTGGCCAGGTTTTGCCCCTTGGATGTCATGTCCGGAAGGGCCAGAGACTGGGAACCTCCCAGACAGGGGCTTTTCAGGTGGCACTGAGCAGGCAGGACCCTCCTGGAGGAGGTGGACCATCTCCCAGGTCCTTCTCTGAGCAGGACATTGGGAACAGGCCAGGAAGAGCCCCTGCCATGCAGCCAGGGAAGCCCAGGCCGCGTGTGTCTGGACACCAGTCAGCAGCAGCACTGGGCCACACAGGAGGTGCGCAGGGGTCTCTCAGGACAGTAGACGGAACACAGCCCTGACTGCAGGCTTCTGGCTACAGAACCATGGGCCGGAAGGCGCACATGGCTTCCCGCCTCCTGGCTTGTGGTGCTCACTGTGGCCATGCCAAGAAACACACCTTACCTGCACAGGGCATTCCAGATGCTGCTTACAGCTGGCCAGGTTGCCTTGTCCTCCCCAACACAAGGATCCGCAGCAGAGGCACCATCCCCGACTGGCGTTATCCAAACCCAGGCCTGAGAGGTGAAGCAGAGCAGCGTGCAACTGGAGAGGAGGCTGGGGAGATGCCACAGGACCTGGCACCGGGCTGGCTTTGAGCACTCCCAGCAGGCCTGACCTCGTGCTGACACAGGGCAGGGCGTGGAGAAGAGAAGTGGCAGGCCTGGGGACAGCCAGTCAGTTGTTCACATCACTGGACCGCCAGAGCTGTGTCACTTGAAGGAATTGACTGCACCAGACCAGTGAGCGACTCCAGATCGAGAAAGCAAGATCCACGGCAAGAGGATCGAGAAAGGCAGAGGTAAGGTGAGCAGGCAGGGTACACAGCAGGGCGAGTCCTGGGAGCCACCAGTCCCCAAAGGGCAGCAGGCAGCTCGGGACACGCAAGGAGCAGGGGATGCCTGCAGGCAGGTGAAGATTCTGGGTAGATTTCCCATAAGGCATTGGTCTCACATCAGAGAAGGTGCTCAAGGCCTGGCCTGGTCACCAGTTGGGCTCCATCCTGACCATCTGCCCTGGGGTGGGAGCCAGCTGGGACCTGCAGGTGCTCAGGAAGGACAGGACCTATCCAGCTCTCACGGGCACCTGCAGTCAAGCCAGATGGCTGAGACAGGCAGCCAGTGCCCATGGGAGACCCGACCTGACTCCATGCCCAGGACTCTACCAGCCACTACCTGTGGGCAGGCGGAGCCATGGCAAGCTGCTCCAGAAGGAAGGTGCAGAGGACACAGAGCCCAGACGAGGGGCTGAAAATCCCAAGCCCAGGCTCTGAACCTGTGACAGGGAGGGGCTCAGGGAGCCATTTCCAGCACCACTCTGGACTAGCAGAGCCCATGGAGGAGGGTTGAGTTTGGGCTCAGAAAGGCATGCATGTGGGTGGGCTGGTGGCCAGTGGGGATGGAGGAAGGCACAGTCCCAGGTTCCTGGAGTTCAGGGGTCCTCACCTACAAGCAGCAAGGGGGCCCTGGTGAGGGACAAAGAGGCTCAAAGGTTCAAGGACATCTGCCTTGGCAGGGAGAGAACAGCCCTGTCTCCACCAAGTGTCGTGGCTGGTGGCACCTTCTGCACTGTCCTGTGGCACCATTCCTCCAGGGCTTAGCTGAGGTCCACTGAGTCCAGGGAAAGGTGTGCAGGAGTGTGGGGACCATGAGAGGATGGGCTGAGGGGGAGCAGGGACCAGCCTGCGTGTCCTGGAGCCCTGGGATCAGGACCTGGCCAGGCTCAGTGTGAGTTTCCATGGGGAGTTCAGGGGACAAAGGAAGGTGGGCAGCTCCAGCTCCACTCCAAGGAAGGCGCTGATCAAGGCCACCCTCCTGTGCCAGTCGCACTGCTGGGGACAGCCTGAGGACCTGGCACTCTGAGAGCAGGCACAACGCACCCAGAAGCTGCCGAGAAGCGAAGTCACAACCGCAGACATCTGTTTCCTCTTAGCCTGGGCTGGATGACTGAGTAAGCTCCGGGTCTCTCTGCCGCCTCTGGGCGAGAGTTACGGGAACTGGCTCTGTTCTGACCAGTGACAAAAAACAGCAGCCTGGCACTCCTCTGGGTGTCAGGGACTGGTAACATGCGAGGAACCCCAGCCCCAAGGAAGCTGATGGGGATGAAGACCAGGCATGGGGAGTGCGGGGTGGCTCCCCTCCACGCTCCTGCTGGGATGCAGAGGCTGGCGCCAGCCTGGAGGGCCAGCGGGTAGCCCTGGACAGCTGAGCCTGTGAGCGGGGCCTCCGCTTTCCCCACTCCATGGACCTGGCAGAACTTTTCCCAAGAGAGGACTGAAGGGGAATTTGCCGAGGATGTGGTCTCCCCAGCCTCCTGCATCCCCCCGGGCCAGGCTGCCCCAGAGGGCAGAGTCCACTGGGTTTCTGCAGCGTTGGTCCGATGGTTCTGCTCCCTCCAGGAGCTCAGCACTGTGCCTGCCCTCAGGGTCCTCAGACTATCACAGGAGCTCAGGGTGCAAACTCAGCAGAGGTGGCCCAGAATCTGAGGCAGGGCTCGTGGCAGGTGCCAGTCGTGGTCCCCGGTGCCATGTCAGGGTCAGCAGATGGGGAAGCATACTTGGGCTGTGTGCCTGCTTCCTTCCCAAGCCTGCTGCAGGGCCAACGAGAGAGCCAAGCTGGATGCTCACCTCACTCGCCAGCACTTGGCTGGAGGGAACCTCAGAGGGGTGATGTGACAGCAGGGGAACAGCGGTGGGACCCAAAGCTCAGGCTCAGCACCTCTCCCTGCTGATGCCACCCAACCTGGCCTTGTCCCCTGGAACCCAGCCCCAGCCTCCAACTCTCTCAACCAGATGGCTTATTTGCCCTTAGAATGATGGACCCAGCCTCTGAGCCAAGGTACCCGCACCTGGGAATAGCAACTGAGTTAAAGGCTGCCTCACACTGATCCTCACATAACTAAGGGTCCTGAAAACCCACCCAAGCTGTGACTCCCAGGGTCCTTGTTGCTCCCCACACTGCCGGTCCGCTTTCCATCCGCCCA
>PVKN010033295.1:0-12066 GCA_004027915.1 Capromys pilorides
GTCTTAACCATCCAGCAGAAAAGTTGAACCATGAGGTATAAAAAGTAAAGCCAGATTAATATACTGAGCTGTAAAAGGTTCAAGTCAACAGCTTCCGACATTGCTAGTTCTGCTGATAACCCACTACTATTATGGACTATTGGACTATGCATACAACTACTTTCTCTTAGTTCAATGAGAAGAAATATTTGTACTAATAGTGTTTAGAAAGGTCATGTCTGCATCTTGTACTCTGAACAACTACTATGAAGACAACAACATGCATTGTATTAGTTATTGTAGCTATCCTACTAATCTGTTTTGAAACTGTCTCGTTATTTCTTTCTCATTAAAACTAATAAAATTTTAAAAATAAATAAATAAAATAAAAATCAGACAGTAAAAACACTGGAATAAAATGCAGGTACTGCTATTTTCTGCTGGTCCATGGAAAGGCACAGTTAATGCTTGAAGTTTTTCTTTTCTTTATTTTCTATAACATTTTCCTCCAATTTTGCATGTATATATCTGGTAATCTTTTTTTTTTGTTTTTTTTTTTTGTATTTTAGGGAAGGGTCTACAGGGTGTTCAGGCTCTCACTACTAGATCGGACTCTTAGAGATTCGCCTGTTTACAGCCTCCCAAGAGCTGGGATCACAGGCACGCACCACCAAGACCAGTCTCAGTTGCATTTCAGCGCGCCCCGGGGGCAGGACCAGCAAGGCAGGCCTGGGATCAAACCCCTCTATCTGGTAATCTAAACAATCAATTTGAAGACAAAACTATACAATACAATAAATACTGTCAAATTTGTATTATTTTGTTTAGTGACATTCTGTATCATTTCTAGTTCCTTTTTTTAATTATCATTGTTTTGTATTTTCTTTAAAAAGTAAAAGGGACAGGGAGATAGTTTAGTAGGATAAGCACCTGCCTATCTGGCAAGTTCAAGGTCCTAAGTCTGATCCCCAGTACCAAAAAAAAAAAAAAAAAAAGTAGGTAAGTATGTCCACAACCCTGGAAGGTGCCGCGGTGGCATATGAGCACTATAAAAGCAAAGAGATGCCCTGGACACTGAATGTCTTTGTTGCTGTAATTGCTGAGGATGAAACCTGGGCCTTTGCATGCACTGCACTAAGCCCCAAGTCCTTAATACAGAGAGCTTAACATACACTGAGCTCTTTCAATACATTTCGAATATTTATTTTAAAATATGTAAAAGAGGGACCAGGGATACAGCTCAGCAGCACAGTGTCTGCCTGGCAAGCATGAGGTCCTGAATTCCATTCCCAGTATCGTCCACACAAAAAATCAGGAAATAAAAAAAAACAACATAAAAGACGTTGGGTGTGGTGGTGCGCACATGTAAGCCCAGCCTCCTGGGGGCTGAGGCCTGCGGTCTGAAAGCTGGAGGCCAGATGGAGAAACTTAGCTGGACCCTGCTGCAAACACAAGTTTAAGAACTAGGGATACAGCTCAGTGGTAGAGTCCTTGCCCAGCACACACTAAACCCTGGGTTCTGATCCCAGTATTGAAAAAATAAAAGTTAATTGAAAAAAAAAGAAGTAAAAGACTGGAACAGAGACAGAATACAAATGATGGGCTGGGGAGATAGCTCAACGGTCTAAGCGCCTTCCTGGCAAGTGCAAGGGACCCAGGTTCAATCCCCAGGGCCGCATGCTGTATTGCCGTACTGGCCAATGAAATCCTGTGTTGGGGTACATTCCTATAATCCAGAGTTTGAGAGGCTGAGACAGGAGGATCACTATGAGTCTGAGCTGTGTAGTGAGACCTAGTACCAAATAAATAAAGAATAAGTAATTTTTTTTAAAAAAGGATACAAATGATAACTACGAGACGATATTAAGTTTCATTAATCAGCCAGGAGCTTCCCCTGAGCGACAGACATTAAAATTTATGTCAAATTGCTGTCTATAAATTACAAACGAGTCATCTTTCTGAAGTTTAGGCTAGATAAATGTACCAAAATTTGAATTATTCACAAACACTTAACTACAATTTGGTAGAATCATAAAGATAACAAAACAATTACACAAAGATCTGGGCCACCAGCACTAAAAGTTAAAATGCAACTAGACATGGTGGTACAGGTCCGTAATCTCAGCTAATCTGGAAGCTGAGGCCGGAAGATAGCAAGCTGAAGGCAAATCCAGAGACAGCTCCTGCAGAGCACTTGCTTAGCATGCACATGGCGCTGGTTCAATCCCCAGCACTGCAAAAATGAAAACAAAATGTAAAATGTGCGAACCACAAGGTTCCAGCCTCGCCCTGCTCGCCTCCCACAGGCACCAGAGGAGGCATCTCCAAGGCTGCTTCACTGTAACAATAAAATACGAGAAGCAACCTTTGTGTCCACCAACGAAGGGAACCTGAAGGGAACTGTGGGCACTTGCTTGTCAAATGCTGTTGGGGCCAGGGGACAGCTCAGTGGCATAACTGCCTGCCTGACAAGCACAAGGTCCTGAGTTTGATCCCTGGTACAAAAAAAAAAAAAGAAAAGAAAAATGCAATAAAACCCTATGCTGTATTCAAAAGGACACAACAGGCAATGACACAGGTCACTAAAATAGTTTAAAAGAAAAAAGAAAACTACACAATGACTGAGGCTTTCATTAAGTTAAAAAAAAAGAAAGCAGAATTCTATACATTGCATACAGATTTATACAGATGGATACACACGCTCCAAGAGTATGATGGGTATAAATGCTCAAACTGATAAATATGATCACCTCTGGAGAGAAGCCAGAACTAGGGATCATTTACCTAAAAACTTCTAAACTAATGAAATAGGCCGGGCATGGTGGTGTGCAACTGGAATCCTGGAATCCCAGCACTCAAGAGGAGGATCATCAGGAGTTCGAGACCAGCCTGGGCTACAAAGTAAGCTCAAGGCCAGCTTGAACTGCATAGAGACCTTGTCTCAAAAAAGACTAAATAAATGAATGTAAAAAAAAAAATTAATGGAACGTAAGAATATGTTTATGTATTTTGTAGCTGAAAACTTCAGAGTGCAGCATGCAGCTTGGGGACAGAATGCTTGCGTAGCATGCACAAGGTCCTGGGTCTGAGCCTTAACACGGGAAACAACTGAAGAAACGAAGGGGAAAGCGCAATGCAAATACCCGCTGCAGCACTGCGTGAACAGGGAACACAGCCAGCAACTGGCGTCCACCAGCAAGGGAAAGGCCCAAGTCTTACGCACTTAAAGAATAAAGCACTACAGGAGCATTAGAATGACGGCGGTACTGACAGTGCCCGTGTGCGGTAGACACACGGCCATGTCCGCAGTGTGCTGAGAACGGCCCCGAAGCAGCGCACGAAGCTGAACACAGGGTCACATGGCTCTCCACACCCCCTGTGCGCCCACACACATGAACGCTAACACATACATGGCCTAACAAAGAGTAGCCAGCACACTGAGGCACTGGAACTTGCCATCTTGTAATTTTCTTTTCTGTGGTACCAAGGATCTAGTCAGGACCTTGCACTTGCCAGGCAAGCGCTTATGCTACTGAGCCATCTCTCTGGCCCTGTAATTTTCTTCTTAATGTGCTGCTACACCTTCTGACGTTTTTTTTTAAGTACAGGGTCTACAGGGTCTCACTACACAGATCGGACTTGTAGTGACCCTTTCTGTTTTTCAGCCCTCCAAGCGCTGGGATTACAGGTGCTTGCCACCATGCCCACTCTCAATCTCTGTCTCAGCGTGCCCCGGTGTGGCCAGCACAGCACGCCAGGGACTGAACCCTGGTCCCTGTACCTGCCTGAGCAGGCACTTTAACCTGCTGAGCTATCTGGCTGGCACCCCTGACATTTTTGAAATGATCATGTATGTTCATATATACTTAGAAACATTATAAAGATATTTACAAGTTTAACATTTGTTGACATGGAGTATTCGTTGCCCGTCAGCTACCTTACATCCCAGAGTCCACAGGGCCTGCAGCCCCCCGTAAAGTCTGGATCTCTGTCGCCTGCTCTTTGTGAAAGACATCCCCCCCAACACTCACCAAAGGCCTCACCCCAAAACTGGGAAAGCCTAAATAACATGGACATGGGCAAGCCCTGGCCGGGCTCCAGGACGACCCTCCGTCTCCCCAGAGCACACGCACCTTTCTCAGGGCCCTCATGTAGGCGGCCGCTCTCTTCTTGTACTGCAGCATGCATGCCGCCGCTGGGGGGCTGACGAACCTGCTGGCAGCTCCGGCTCGGGGCCCGTAGCTGAGCGAAGCAATGAAGTAGTCCACATTGTTGCTGAAGAAAGACGCCATCTAAACAGCCAATGACAGAAAGACAGATTCTTTTGCACCAGTAACCTAGTTCATATCTAGTAGCTTTCAGAGAAGTTTAAAGATACTGAGATGGAAATGTAATGCAAGCACCTGCCCAAAACCCACACCTATTTACCTGAGAACACCTAGGCCAATGATGGCAAACGTCTTTAGAGCTCTCAATGATAAAAGCAGTGTACTGTGGCATGCATGCCACAGGCTTGCCACCACTGACCTAGGCAACGAAATACGATCCAAGGACAAGCAGCATAAACACTGAGAACTGACTGCTGCCAGGTGTGGTGGCACATGCCCAGAACCCCAGCACTCAGGAGGCTGAGGCAGGAGGACTCCCAGCATTCAAGGTCAGCCTGGGCTACACAATGAGCAGAGAGAGAGAGAGAGAGAGAGAGACAGAGAGAGACAGAGACAGAGAGACAGACAGAGAGACAGAGACAGACAGACACACATACTGAACTGTGATATGGCCTACTCTAGGAAATGCCTATTCTTCATGAAAACCAAGATTGATTCTGGTTGATTCTGCAGGTGAATTTCCTAAGCTGTTTACCTCATTAACTTTTTTTTTTTTGTGGGACCGGGGTTCAAACTCATGACCTTGCACTTGCCAGGCAGGCACTTGTGCCACTGAGCTATCTCCCCAGCCCCTACCTCATTAATTTCTATTGTCATCTCAAAATATCTTTGGATTTATTTGTCCCATTTATATTGTAATACCAAACATTTACATTTCAACAGAATTCATTACATAAATAACTAGAATATATAATCATTAGCTAAATTTAATTCTGCAAGTCTCAATTTGTGAATTATAAATAGAAAAAACAATAAGAATTCAGTAGACTCTTGATACTTAAGGAGATTTTATAGACTTAAATCTACATAAGCAGTCAAGATCTCTAACTATGATTTTGCTGAGACATGATTTTGACCCCACAGTGCTATATGAAATGGCGGATTTAGTGCAGGGGCTACTGGGTCTCACTGCATGTAGATCAGACTCCTAGCGAGCCTCCTGTTTTCAGCCTCCAAGCACTGGGATGACAGGCATGCGCCACCACACCCAGACTCAATCGCCTTCTCAGCGCACCCTGCCAGGGATCCAATCCCAGTCCCTGCATCTGCCTAAGCAGGTGCTTTAGTCCGCTGAGCTGTCTAGCCAGCCCAAAACAAAAATGTCTGACTAAGCACCCTAGCTAGGAAAATAAAGTCTTACTCAAGAAGAGGATTCTATGTTGATCAATACAAAAGAGTGACCTGTGAAGCTGACTGCTCTACCTTGGCGAAACTGCTCTAAAATTAAGCAATTAGTGACTAATAATTTAAACGTTATATTTTATGCTCATGCTTTACTATGTTGATACCTCTATGTTAGACAATATTGAATGAAAGAAGTATTTCAAAACTCTGGAGCTCTAATTGCAGTGAATAAAGAGTTTCAGGCAAAGCAAAGCTAATAAACTAGGAAATACATAGGCTTAATAGTTGCGTGTTTTCTTAAAAATAAGGAAATGCACACACTTGTGTAAAGCATCAATATCTTTTTCACAATTTCTCAACAGACTCAAAGTCATCCTGAAAGAGAGTATGGCACCTGTACATGAGGCAGCTGAAAAGGGTCAGCAAGGGAGACCCTGAGATGCCAGCTCACGGGCAGGTGGAGCGCAGCGACTCAGTGAGATCCTGTGTCAAAATGAAAGAGAAAAAGCGCTCTGGAGTCAGCTACTACTGCCAGAACCAAAGCCAACCGCCACACACACACCTTAATACCTTTATTACAGCCCTCAGCACCAGTCAAACCGGTCAGCCCAAGTTTAGAAAGGCTGGCGGACTGTCCAGCATGACCTATGCTCACTTCTCACCCAATTTATTTTTTTAAAGTTTTTTTTTTTTTTTTTTTTTGTGGACTAGGATTTGAACTCATGACCTTACACTTGCCAGGCAGGCAATTGTGCCACAGAGCTATCTCCCTGGCCCCTTCTGACCCAATTTAAAACACTAGAAGAAAACTTACCACCATTATGTGAACTTGGAAAAAAGAAAATAAAGCTGAAATGTGTAATGTTCACATACCAACTCCCTATGGTGGATGTAACCATTATGTACAGCAAATATGTACTGATAAAAAAAATAAAAATTTTAAAAAAGAACGAAGTATAAATGCAGACACAGACATGAGCATTTCCTCAAGAAATGACGCTGGGCTGCCATAATAAACGGGCCGAGGAGGTTCTGAACACAGACTCCGGTCCTCTCCACATGCAGGGATCCTGAAGAAGCCCTAACAGGCGCAGGGGGTTGTGCTGCTGCGGGATCTGCAGAAGCCAGAACAACAGAGCAAGCAGAGTCCACGAGGCCCATCGACAGGAAGCGGGAGGAGGGGCCCTGCGTGCACCACGTGATAGCAGCAGTGCAGCCAAGACACACGTCAATGTCGCTTTAAAGAAGCTGTGAAATGCAAAACCATAGAGGCAGGACTGTTACAAGTGACACCAAAAGAAACCCCAAAAAGCAGGCAAAACCATAAGAGAGGGACACCAGACGCCTCTCCTTCTTTCCATAGTGCTCCCTCGTTTTAGGATAGAACCCTGCGCGTCCCAAGGATCTGTTTCAGATCTCCACACTGCCCAGCCTTGCACTGAGACAAACGTGAGTGGTGCACTCAGGACCAACGGCAGCTACCACTATCATGTTTTAAATACTGCGTAGCTGATTATATCCAAAACTGAAAAAGAATTAAAAATAAAGAAAAACTGAGTTAGGTACTAAAAATATATACTACTAATTAAATAAGTTTTAAAAGGCAATTAAGAACAGAAAAATTGGGGGCGAGGGAGATAGCTCGGAGGTCTGAGTGCCTGCCTGGCAAGCCCAGGGACCCGAGTTCAATCCCTGGTACTGCATGCTGCGCCGGCCACCTCCACTGGGCCTGGTGGCACACACCTGTAAGCCCAGCGCTGGGGAGGCTGAGACAGGAGGGTCACCATGAATCCAAACTGCGTAGAAAGACTGCATATCAAATGAATAAAAATAAATAAAACAAGTCATTGGGTATGGCAAATGAAAAGAGACTATTTAGAGAAGGATTTATAGTCCAAAGTCCTTGTACAGATCAATTTTCCCGTCATTAGAAAAACATCACCAACTGTATTTAGGATTACAATTATGGCCAAAAGAAGGCGAGAAAGTACCTTGCCCGCCCCGTTGGTCAGCGCCACCACTGACGACAGGATGCAGTCGTTGGTTGTTACCAGCTTCTGCGTTGCTGTGGGGAGTTCGTGCTCTATTGCAGCTTTCTGACTGTAATGCTTAGAAACATCTACAAACACATCAGAAGGAAAACTCATTACTATCACATACGGGTATCTACCCCACTCCTCCTGTCCGCTCTTAGAAATTTACAAAGCAAATGTGACGAGCAGAAGTTCCCAGTTTCACAATTGTGCCAAGGACCTGCCGGGCTCCCAATCTGAGAGGAAAGAACCGAGAGAAGGGAGGGTTTCAGCAGGGCACGCCCCGCGGCAGCAGCCAGCCTCACGTAGTCTCCCTAAGGACCAGCCCTTCCTTCAGGATCGAGCACAGGGTCCTGACCAGGGTTTCAGTTAGAAGCTTGTCAGACAGCCTAGAGCACCGAGGAAACTGGCTAGTGATTAGAGGCGCAGCCCAGGAGGGGGGCACAGCAACAGGACCTCTGTCACATGGTCTGGGCACCGTGGGGTGTCTTCCCAGCTCTGCTGCTGGCCCTACAGCACCACCACAATGGAATCAGTGTGGAGGACGCCTGAGCAGCTCTCCTTGAAAGAAGAATGAATGACTGTATCCATTTTGACTGATTCTGACCCTAATCCCTCATATTGAAATGTACAGAGCTGGCTAGGACTTCTCATTATCCTTTCAATCGGTCTTATTGGTCTAGCTGAGGTGCTGATGATAATTTTTGAAGATAGCACTCGTGTTTTCCTGATAACAGGACGAAGAGCCCACGGTGTCAGCTGGGATCGAGCCTTGAGATAGAGGCTATGACTTCCTGGGGCTTGAAAGATTACACGTCAGAGCTGAAGCACCAGACCCCCAAAATATTAGATGCCATCTCAATAGCACAATGCAAATTACTTCCTCTGCATATCCTCTCTGAATATGGTGGAGGTGAATGCAGGCCTCCTACCTAGCCCAGCTCACAGCTCACCTTCTTCCCACAATTCCCTTCAGAGCCCAAAATTCCCTTCAGTGTGCACCTTCTTCCCAAAATTCCCTTTCCCAAGCCACTCCCACTTCTCCAATAAATAAAACCTGAGTGCAGCCCTGGGTCGCCCTCTTTGTTTCAGAAGCCACTTTCATGGTTGGACCTAGGGCCCCTTGGCTCCCTGTCAATTGTATAAATATGTTTTAGTGTCTTTGTTCTCGCCGTGGGTTATGCTGGGAGTGGTAGATTGGAATTAACTTGGTAGAATTCCAATAATGTATTTTTAGGATCGTAAGTTTAGATATCTTGGGTGGAGGCGAGAACCAAAAAGGGACCCTGACACAGAGCTCAGGCCTAGAACTGGAAAGGTGGAAGAGAGGCTGGAAAGGAAGGGTTAGGAGAGGAGAGCAACGGGAGCCCACACAGGGCTATGCTTCGGGGTTCCAGGGTCTCTAGACATGAGCTTGTTCTGGAAATAAGGGAAACTGGGAGGATTATGATGGCACTGGTTTATAATAAAGGGTAGTTAATGTGTAGGTACAGACAAGGGTATCTGCCACATAGCTGCCACTGACTTCATGTTTCTGGTCTTGGGACTCAATCCACAGCTTCACACTGAGCTGTAGCTCCAGCTCTTACTCGACTTCTTATTTTGAGATAGCCTTACTAGATCACTAAGTTAACCCAGGATGGTTTCTAAGTGGTGACCCTCCTGCCTCAGCCTCCTGAGTGCTGGAATTACAGGCGGGTACCACCATGCTCAGCCTCCCTTCAACGTATTTCTTAAGCAACTATCCTCCGTAGACTTGCAAGTTTACAGCCAGCTGTACACAAAGTGAGTTGGAATGTACAGCGCTGTCGGTGCTGAATCTGCTGGTCCCAGAGCAGCTGTTTTCTGGCTGCCCACCACGGACAGTTTTCTTCTACTCTGTACTGGAAGTGTAGGAGGTGTATGACTTGGTTATTAGGTAATCCTAGTTGTGTAGCAGAAAACTGAGGGGCTTTTGAAAGGGATCTGATACTGCCAAAGAGACAGCTCACTGGACTAAGAGCTTGCTTAGGCAAGAGCGGGGACCGGGGTTCGATCCCTGGCACCACAGGCTGTGCCAGCCACTGAAACTGGGCATGACAGAGCACACCTGTAATCCCAGCACTGGGGAGGCTGAAACAGGAGGATCACTACTAGTCTGATGTGCACAGTGAGACCCTGTACCAAATACACAATTTTTTTTTAAAACCAAAGGAGATAATACTAAAAAACAATGTTGCTATACTTCTCCCAAATCTTTAGTTGATCTAAATACTTGAATTACTTAGGAGTGCCCTCTTCATCTCCTGTTATGGCACATGTGCCATCAGCAAGAGGCGCTGGGGCGCACGCGCACACACACACACACACACACACACACGTGTCAAGCCCTCTCGGTGCTTCCCCCTCCCCATTCCTAAATTCCCTTCCTGTCCACAGATCTACTATCCAATCTTTTTTTGTGTGTGTGGGACCGGGGTTCAAACTCATGACCTTGCACTTGCCAGGCAGGCACTTGTGCCATGGAGCTATCTCCTCAGCCCCCAATTATCTATCTTTTATTTTGCTCTTATTGACATTCCCGGTCTCTCATTGAAGAGAAAACACAACGTCTAACCCTGTGTCCGCTTTTCCCAGCTAGCATTACGGCTCCAAGGTGTATGCATCTTCCCAAATGACTCACATTTATCCTTCTTCACGGCTGAGTGCTATTCCACGGTGTGCACACGGCCCATTCTCTTCAGCTAGTCCATCTGCTCCTGGACTAGTGAGCAGGCTGCGCCCACGGCTCTGCCACTGCAAGCCACGCTGCTCGGCGCAGGGATGCACGGACCGCCGTGACCCTCTCAGGAAGAGCTGGCAGCACAGAACCTCACGCTGCTTCCCAGCGGCTCCTGGCTGCCTTCCCCTGGCGGAGGCTGAGGACGCGGCCTTCACAGCCTCGCTGTCTCCTGCTGTGAGCTCTTTATGCATTCCAGGCAAGTCTTCTGTATAAGAACCTGTAGGCTGCTTGTTTGCGCATGAGTTGTGTCCTCTGCTACGCCAAAGCATTTTTTTGGATACAGGGTCTCATGATGCAGGTCAGACTCAGTGATCCTCCTGTCTCAGCCTCCGCAGAGCTAGGATGACAGGTGTGTTTCGGAGCCAGCATGGCATGTGGTACTAAGGATCGAACTTGGGACCTTGCACTTGCCAGGCAGGTTCTTAGGCTGCCAAGCTGTCTTTCCAGCCCCAAAATGTAAACCTTTTTTTTTTTGAGGTGGGGAGAACACACCAGGATCCCCCAGAATGGAAGTCCAGACTTGGCGCTTGCCAGGCAGGCACTTAGGCTGCTGAGCTATATCCCTAGCCACAGCCGAAGCATTTTAATTTACTATCATCCCATTTGCTGGCTCAGTTTTTTCCTATGCACCCAGGATTCCATTCAGGAAGCCCCTGCCCATTTTGTCTTCCTGCAGATTCAGTGAAGCTGTCTCAATATCTAGGTCTGTGGTCTACTTGGATTTTATTTTAGTATAGGGTGAGAGATAAGGGTTTGGACTCATAATTCTGCATGTGGACAATCAGGTTTTCCCACCACGGGTCACTAAGAACTGTGTGTGGAGGACGGGAAGGTGAGTGGGAAGGAGGTTACCATTCAGAGGGAGAGACCCCTCAACAAGGACAGTGAGGAAATCTCCCTCACAGGTTTCCCCTCTTGCTTGTCCCCGAGCTGCAGGGTCAATGGGGATGAAAACCATAATGTCACTTATTTTTCCCATGCTGTATGACACTCTGGAGATGAGATCACCTTATCATTCGTCAGATCCAACTATCTACTGCTGTGCTGCTGGGGCGGCACTTCTCCAGCCCCACCCCAGACACATCAAGCTGGTTACCAAGACCAGGCGTGGTGGCACATGCCTGTCATCCAAGCGCTGGGGAGGCTGAGACAGGAGGATCACTAGGAGTGCATGCTGCATAGTGAGACCCTGTAACAAATGAGAGAAACAGAGACAGAGAGAGAGAGAGAAAGAGAGAGAGAGGGAGAAGCAACCCCTGGCCCTCATTCCGCCCAGCCGTAATAGGTACAGCTCGCTGCTGCTCGCCTCCTCCCGGCCTCCTCTTCCACGGTGGATGAGGAACAAGCACCTTCCGCCCAGGGCTCATGCTGGGACTCAGTGAGTTCCTCCACCATCAGCTCCTCCTCACAGTCCACACCACTGACTCCCAGATGTCCTCCACATCCAGTGACACGCTCTCGCCACAGTCTGCTCCAGCCTTTTAAGGTCCAGGAGGAGACATATTTGCAGGCACTGTCAGTGAGGGTGACGCAGTGGAGGACTTGGAAGTGTTGCTTCCAGAACTCTTTCGCAGTCAAGAGCGTCTCTCCAGTGACGAGCCCCTGGCGAAGAGCGCCGCTGCGCACAGCTTCACCACGCAGACCGCTGTGGTCGATGGGCTGCGGCGCAGGGGTGAGAGGACGAGGGGGCCTCAGCCTTTACGAAATCACTCAGTGTCTGTGTCCCCCACCGAGGCCGCCAGCACTGCCCATCAGAAGCAGGCACCCCTGGGGCGGCTGT
>PVKN010033296.1:0-12062 GCA_004027915.1 Capromys pilorides
TGTCGACACTGGAAGTCTGAAATCACCTTCACTGGGGGCAGCCGAGCAGTAACCCAGCCTCAGGAGCTACATAACTTGGGTTCCTTGTCTACAGGGCCATTTGCCTATGTCTTCAAAGTGAACAACAGAGCATTTTCTTGTTTGTTCTGCCTCTGTCATCATCCACTTTGTCTGTACTCATGCACCCCTTGGCCTCACTCTCAGAAGAAAATTTGCGGCTCCAGATAGAGCCCCTCCAGATAATGCAAGGCGATTCCCCCCAGCTCAAGGTCTTCATTCTCATCCCACCTGCAGTTATTTCATCAAGGTTACATGCACAAGTTCCTGGGACTTGGGACCAGTACTTAGCCTGCTACAGTCTTCTTTCTTTTGCAACCTTCAATTTTAATCAGGCTCAATGCCTTTCTGTATAACCCTAAAATTTAAAATTTTATTTACCAAAACCAGTAATCCGGGGCCGGCGAGATGGTTCAGTGGTCTAAAGCGCCTGCTTGGAGGGCTCAGGCAACTGCGGGGACTGCAGTTCGATCCCCGGCACCACATGCTGCGCCAGCGCCACCACCAGGGCAGGCTGAGCCAGCCACAAAATGAATAAATAAAGAAACAAACAAACACAACAAGCAAACAAATAAATAAATAAATAAATAAAAATTAAAACAAAAAACAAAAAAAACCCAGTAATCCATGCACTCATCTTCTTGTGACAATGATACTATGTTTTCAGCTTCTTCTTCCCTTGGGCCTCCCGAACATTTCTCTTTATGTTTTAGGAGCTCAGATGTTATTATTATTATTTTTTTTTATATTTTAGGGAAGGGGCTATAGGGTGTTCAGGGTCTCACTACTAGATCAGACTTGTGATCCGCTTGTTTACAGCCTCGCAAGTGCTGGGATTACAGATTTGCGTCACCACGCCCAGTCTCAACTGCCATCTCAGCATGCCCCAGGGGCGGACCCAGCACAGCAGGCCTGGGGATTGAACTCAAGGTCCCTGTGCCTGCTTGTAGGCAGTTTACTCTGCTGAGCTATTTGTCCAACCCTCAGATGTTAAATTAAAGAATGTTTTCTTATTTAGATTCTCTAGAATTTTGTGGAGGGAGGTTTTTCAGGCTTTTTACTTTGTTATATCTTGGAAAAGTGACGCCTCTGGCTCACTTCACATAGCTTCTGCTCCCTGTGTTTCTCTAGTACTGTTCTTTCCAAGATCACTAACATCAAAATATATCACAATACCCCACAGGCAGGTTTTGGCTGCATCCTACAGGAACTCACAATAGGATTCACCTCAGATGATTATTTTCCACTTCTTAAACACTTTCTTCTCTTGACTTGTATGAGGTCATACTCTTTAGGGGTTTCTTTCCCGCTCCTCAAGTTATTCTTGCTCTTCCTCCACTGCTGTCTCCTCCTGGACCTGACATAAAGTATCACTTCTCTATGAAACATCATGTACTGTTTGTTTAATTAATGACAAAGGTCCAGCTTTGGTATTTTGGAAATGCATTTTGCGTGGGTGCCTAGTACAACAACCCTACGCTTCATGACCTCCATTACCAGGAAGCAACTTACTAGCCTAAAAGCATTAATATTTACCTCCTAACATCACGCAGTGAACAACTGCAGAAAATGTTTCATATGGTTTAAGTCTCTGTTTTTTTAATATTTTATTTTAAATAAGAAATAACAATATGATAGTTTCAAAATACGTTATTAGTGCATTCATAATAATTGATACATTAACTATTGTTCTCATAGTACTTATACAGAGCACAGGGTGTAGACACAATAAATTTTCTAATCCATATTAGTAGGGGAGGAAAAAAAGAAAAAAAATTTTCTTCTCTTTGTACAAAGAGGGAGTAGTTGTATATATAGTCCAACGTTCCATAATTGTAGTGGGTTACCGCTGAAACTGGCAGTGTTGGAGACTGTTGGTATAAGCCTCTTACAGCTCATCATACTAATCTAGCTCTGCGTTCTATGCCTCGTAATTAAGCTTTTCTGCTGGGTGATCTAGGGCAAGTTAAGGTCAGACCTCTATAACAGAACACTCATCTTTTGTATCTTCCAGGGTCAAATCTCCTCAGGATTAACTTTGGAACCATATACAGTGCTTTGTAGAACTGTTGCCAGTGTCAGCCATCGGGACGAGTCACAGCCATTGCTTGACCAGTTTGCTCTCTGTGAAAGCCTGAGAGAATGTCCTCTCTCTAGGTGACTCTCCTTAGGCACACTATACTTCGTTTATCCCTTTCCTCTGAGGTCCCTTAATCTACTTGAACAGAAAATTTGGGAAACCACTGAGTTATTGGATGTTATGGTACAGGTTTGCTTATGTCCTGGGTCCTCACTGACCTTGAAGGGCTAGGGCCAAAATGTTACCTATCCTCATAGCCCTTCTTTTTCTCCAATTTTTGGTCTATTAACTTACATTCTCAACCCTCCAACAGAGAAGCTTCATGATACTATTACTCTATAACATAGGTAATTAAGCTTAACATCACTGTCTTTCTGAGTATCAAACATTTTAGACTTATTTTGCAATTGGTATTTTCTGTTAGTCATTGATATTCTAATAAATCTCTGTAGAATTTGATAAAATCATTTACACATTTTTACACAGACATTTAGAAATCCAAGGATGTACAAAATTGTAGCCTGTCAAGCGTGTGACATTTTGCCTAGTCTCTTAGTCTCATTTAATACCCCTTTTTTGTTAACCAACCATTTACTTGAGAGAGAGTATAGCAGTAACTGAGTTTACATTGGAAGCAGTATACATCTAAAAGACCAGAACAACATGCATTCCAAGCATAGTTCCAGTGTTGCATGCTGCTATCATCAATGTAAAAAACCTTTTGAAGGTTCCTAGGACCAATATCAAATTCATCCCATGTATGGTTCTTCTCCTGTTGTGTTTCCTCTCTTTTCTGCTTCCAGTCACTTTGTTGCTTAATCTATAAGTCTTTGATTTCCATTCAGCTGTGTTATGCCTTTCCATTTTTATTTGTTCTTTTGAGTTCTTACACTAGGGAGACTATATAATATTTACACATGTAGGTCTGGTTTATTTCACTTATGAGTATATGTTCGATATACATCCATTTATATGTGAAATCTTCCAGTTTATCATTCTTTATAGCTGAATAATATTCCATTGTATAAAAATACCACATCTTTTTCAACCATTCTTCAAATGATGGGCATTTTGGTTAAGTCTCTGTTTTAAGTGCTAATGATGTGCAAATCTCTTCCTAGTCATTAGTAAATTCACATTGAGGTAACCGTAGGTATAGTTGAGGAACACTTCAAATCATGGGCAGCCTTTCCTAAACATCAGCTAGATCTTACTTTCAAAAGCAGCAAAGTCAGACACTCATAGAAAAACCCAGTTGTTTTACAAGCCCTTGATCACATCTCAGTGGTTAGTTGGGTTTCCACCCTTCGCCTTCTCCGATCTGCACCCAAAGTTCACCTCTCTTCCTGAAGGTTCAGCTCCTTCCCCGCAACTCCTAGGGACACGCCTGGCTGACACAGGAAACCACTGAGTATTTGTACTACAGCATCCTTCTCTCCACTGCCCTGTTAAGAATTCAGATGCCTAAACTGCAAACAACACTGAGGGTCCATCTTTCTCCAGGAAGAATAGCTATGATCAAGAGATGAAAAGACAACAAACGTTGGTGAGGTTGCATGGGAAAGAAATACTTGCACACTGACACTGGGGGTGCAAGTAGGGCAGGCACTATGGAAATTAGTATGGAGATTACTCAGAAGACTAAAAAATCAAAATTCTCTTTGACCCAGTTTTGCCTGTCGTAGGTGTCTTCCTGAAAGTTAGTCATCATGCTACAGTGAGACATGCATTTCTATGTTTATAGTAGCACAATTCATGCACCTATCAACAGACAAGTGGAGAGAAAAGTGGTGTATATGTTCAATGGAATACTATACAGCAATGAAAAGAATAAGTTTGAGTTATTTGTACGAAAATGGTTACACTTTAAAATATTACATGAAATAAACCAGACATGGAACATTAAATATCACATTTCTCCTATGTGAGAAATCCAAAATAGAAATAATTGAAAAATAAAATAAAAGAGACATGGTAGCACATGGGGAGAAAAACTTTATGGAGCTGAGAAGGGGTTCTGGGGAAGAATGGGTAGGGAAGAGAAGGGGAAGAGGGAGTAAAATGATCAGTGCACAATATGTGCATGTGCCAGCTCCCCAAGATTAATGTAATCATTTTGTGTGGAAAATGTATATAATTAAAAAAAGTAAAAAGAAGAGTGCAGATGCCTGAAATCTCCAAATCTGGATAGTGAGCTTCCACCTCTGGGCTCCGCCATTTACTCTGCGCCTCTGGGAATAGGTTCTCCACCTTTATCACCTCTCCCCTCACTCTCTCAGCTGACCACACAGATGCCTTTCTCCCATTCCCCATAAAGCAGCACTTACCAAAGACCGTGCGGGCAGGGACAGACTCTCTGTTGAGCCAGAAAGACACTTGTGACAGAATGACAGTCATGATACATGGCAAATAGGTCTGGATCACAAAGTAACCAATTTTTCGCTTGAGATGAAAGTGGGTTGTCATGACGACATATTCTCCTGGTGAGAGAGAAAAAAATCTGTCAGGACCCAGTCATGCAAACACAGCTACAGCAAGGTGGTCCCTGTTTCAGTCCACAAGGCTCCTTAATCTTACATTCAACAAGAGACACTTTCAAATCGCTCGAGCTCATGCAACCAGTTTGGACATAAGTACATGTGAATAAATTTGATTTCTAGTTAAATAATAAGGAATAACAGTCTCTTCTAGAGCCCTTGCTATGTGACAGAGGCTCACGCTGTCCTTTATTAAAATATTTAATTTTCATAACAGGCTTATGAAGTGGGTCCTGCCGTCATCCTCATTTTATGAAGCAGAGGCAGGGAGAGATAAAGCAAGGTGCATGAGCCTACCCAGCTAGCAAGAAGTAGGGTCAAGTTCACACTCGGAGACGTCGGCTCCCCGGTATGTGCTTGTCTCCACTATGCCCTCCTGTTCTAATGCAGTTATGTGGGTAGAATAAAATGTTCCCACAACAAAGTGCATGCTGACCCACATTACCTTACGTCTCAAATAAGAGGAAATACTGAGTTCTGATGTGTGCCAAACAGCAACAGCCTGCCAAGACAGGCACTAGTGCTCTGTTAGATCCAAAAGTCAAGTCTCAGGTGTCTGCTTGGTATTATTTTGCAGTTGACTCCTCCATTCTCCTGGAGTCACTCCTCACAGAAATTTCTAAAAGACAACACTCTCCTTGGCTTCACTCCACTTCACTGCCCACTCCTCCCCAGTGACCTTCGCTGAGTCCCTTTAATTTCTAAATGTTGGATGACATCCAGACTCAAGGCTTACCCTTCTCTGTCTGCTGCTTTTTGTGTGTGTGAACCAGGGTTCGAACTCATGACTTTGAACTGGGCAGGCAGGCACTTGTGCCACAGAGCTATCTCCCCAGTGCCTCTGTCTACTGCTTTGAGCTTTATCTCTAACCTGTGTCTTTCATGTGTTACACCATGATGACTCCCAGGAATATCTTCTGTATGGACTTCCTACTGGTTTTGGGCTGAATTGTGTCTAGAATGACATGGCAAATTCTCAAACCACAGAACATTAGAATGTTATCTTATTCAAAAAGAGGGTCTTTGCAAATGTAATTAGAATAATACCTCAGTTTAGGAATGTTTTTTTCAAACAATTCAGTTTGCAAACAGAAGCACTGGCAAATTTTGCTTCTGTTAGTGAATTCCACACTGGGTGATAAACACAATCACAGTCATCTTCCCCAGAATCATGGAAAGAACCACGTTCGTGAGCCAAGACACCACTGTAACATGAGGCCATCTGGAGTGAGGTGGGCCTTAATCTGCAATGACTGAGGTGCTCATAAGGAGAGAGGCACAGAGTGCAAATATCATGCATGGCAGCAGCAGATGTTGGGCTGATGGATCCACGAGGCAAAGAGCACTAGGAAGAGGCATGGGCAGGGTCTCCCTCAGAGGCTCCAGAAAGAAGTGGCCCTACCAGTAAGTTGATTTCTGAACTTTGAGCCTCCAGATCTCTGATCACGAGACATCACTGCTGTGAGATCTAAGAAGTATCTTTCCATAACATGTCCAAACCTTGGCTTTTCACTGTCACTACCACCTGTCATCCTCCAGAATGCTTCTGCCAATAGATTATCCCATCTCAAAAAATGGTAGCTCTCAAGAGCTCAGGCCAAAATCAAAGTCTTCAACTTCTTTACCATCACCCCGTGCATGTATGTCCACACATGTGCATGTACATATACACACATGACAAAAATTTAATCAGAAAACTTTTCCTGCTACTTTTTTTTTCAAAATACATCCATAATTTTGACCACTCTGACTGGTTTCGTGTCAGTTTCTCTCACCTAGAGCATGGCTGCAGCTTTCTTCCGGCTTTCCCTACTCCCACCTCTGTCACCTCTCCAACATATCCTGAGCCCAATAGCACAAATAATCCAGTAAAAGAAAAAATGCTGAGAAAGGAGCTAAAGCTTTTGTTATTAAGGAAGGGAATAGAGGTTGAGGGAGAATGCGGGAATGGCAGAAGGAAAGGAATCAAGTTATATCACATACAGGTAAATTCCCTATAGTGAAAGTGATTGTTATGGACACCTAAATAATATTAATAATTAATTCATTAAAAGGACCTTAATTCCAGTCCTGTCTTTTATGCTGAAGACCTTCCACTGGTTTATCATTTCTCAGAGACTAAGAGCCACATTTCCCCAAATAATCTCAAAGGACTAAGATATCTAACTGCTAGAATACTTATCAGATCTTGGTTTTCACCTCTCTTCTCTCTGCCCACATTTGCTTTGGGCAGGATTCCCGAAGGAGGCAATCAAATAAGGCAGTTCCCACTGTTACCCTGCCCACTCCCTTGTACCTCAGCCCGAGAGGCACCATCTGGCCACCCAAGTCTTAGTATCTAATCCATATTCTGTGCATGTTCACATCTTGTTCACATGGTCATGAGAAAGACACATAAGCTATTGTATAATCTGGCAAAAGATCTCGTGTTTTCCTCAATACAACTTTGTAGCTCCACTATCCTTTCTTTCTGCATTTCTTTCAGTCTCTCAGTCTCTTATTCTCATTCACATTTACTCCTTTCTCTTCTCTCCTTCCCTCTCTTCAGTCCTGAATGTCAGACTTTCATTGGCTTGGGCAACTTCTCTCTTTCCTTATCTTAGTCTCATAATCCCGAATCCCTATTATTAATCTTATCTTTGATTATGGAAATTATTCCTCATATTAAATATAATAAATTCTATTTTTATTCTTTTCGTACAGGGTCTCACTATGCAGCTTGGACTCATAGTGATTCTCCTGTCTCAGCCTTTCCAGTTCTGGGATTACAGGGGTGCACAAGCATGCCTGGTTTTGGAGCCTGCATGGCCTGCCTAGGAACCCAGGCCAGCAAGACATATAGTACTAGGGATTGAACTTGAGATCTTGAGCATACCAGGCAGGCACTTAGACCTCTGAAGTATCTCTCCAGCACATAAATTTTATTCTTAAAGCAGTTACATTCTGTGCATCTGAAAAGCATAGCATGCATACTTTTCAAATGCTTATCAAATTAACCATTTGTTTTGAATACACAAATTTCTTCCTTCCTTCCTTCCTTCCTTCCTTCCTTCCTTCCTTCCTTCCTTCCTTCCTTCCTTCTTTCCTTGTCTCTAAGCCTTGCTGCCTCTGTATCAAAGAGGCAAAGAAAATTCACCATATTGAGAACAGAAGCCTTTCACCTGGTTGGCGAGATGGCCCTTGTCCTTGCCCTTTTGTTGGGAGACTGTCTGTGTCCAGGCGAAAGAGTCAAAGAGACCGTGAAAAGCCAATTTTGTGTATTCACAGGCATTCACAGCATAGATAGTTTCTATGGTGAAAAATTATAATTGGGCTTTTAGATAGCCTAGCAAATTAATTCATTGTATCAGCTGGCTGAATAAGTTCTTTGAAAAGAATACAACTCAGATATTTGTTATCTCTTTGAGCTTCCTCACTACCAATGTGAGAACTGATACTTGAATCACATTGGAAGATTTGTCCAGCTTCTCTTGTCCTGTTTGCATCCCTGTGAACCAGCTTATTAAGCTTATTGAATACCATGTGTGTTGTGTGTGAGATAATCGAGGGTACAATATAAAACATAACACATACTGCATATGAAGCAACACAGTAGCCATTATCTATGGATCAAAGATACAGAAGCGCTTAGCAACTGGACACTGCACATAACAGTGTATTTTGCAAAAGCAGATTGCTGTGTCACTTCCCTCCGTGCCTCTATTGTGGCCTCTCTGTGTTGCTTAGTATGAGGCCCGACCCTTGAAATATTCTGCGGATTTTTCTCCTGCCTGGGCACTCCAGCTCCAGCCTGTTAAGCTCATCCATGTTAAGTGTGAAGTATTTGAAGTTACAATGAAAAGCACATTCTCAACTTAGCTACTTTCTGAGGTTATGAAACACACTAGAGGAGTTTGAAAATAGCTTGGCAAATTAACTATACAAAGTGAATATATTTTTTAAATGTATGTTTTGTACTTTTCCATCTCTCTGTCTCTGTCCATTCTTCTATGTCTTGATTTCTATATTTTTCAATTTCCACCACTCTGATCTCTCCCCACCCTGTCCTATTTTCTAGTTTGTCTTTCTTTAACCTGTATTACACATCTAGAGATTGTGTAGACAAGGACAACACAACCAAAACTGCTATGCTAACACGTGACCACATTACTGGGAATGAGGGATGAATAAGAATGCATATTCTGCACTGTCGTCCTAGAAGTTAATGCAATGCTTTGTCCAATAAAGGAAAATGGAATCTGTGCCGTGGGAAAGCAAGCCATTCATTCCAAAAGCAGCTTCCCATTCATATTCTGGGCCTCGAGAATCCAGACAGACAGGTCTGGATTTAGAATGAGTGCCCATAATTTATAGTCGCAGTGAAAACAATATGCATATGTGTAAGGTAATAATATTGGCATGCTTCCTAAATCAAAAAGTGGAACGTGCTGCAGTCTCTGTGTCTTGTCTTGGAATATCATATATTCATGGTACATGTGATATGATATATGATGGCATATATATATATATATATATATATATATATATATATTTCAAAACTGGCTTGGAAACATTTGTCTACATTAATTAAAATAATGTGATACAAATGCAGAAGAGGGCTGTGGAGATAGCTCAGCAGCCTAAGCCCCTGCCTGGCAAGGGCAAGGGCCCAGGTTTGATCTTCAGTGCCACATGCTGTGCCTGCTCTGGAACACCAGGTACACCGAGCAGACCACCAAAACTAGGTGTGGTGATGCACACCTGTAAGTCCAAGCTGTGTAGTGAGATCCTGTACCAGGTAGGTAACTAACTAAGTAACTAACTAACTGATTTGAAAGTGGAAATACAGAAGAGAGATACCATGAACAACAACAACAACAAAACTAGGGACGCAGGTCAGTGATAGAGCAGTTGCCTCTCATGAACAAATGTCCAGCAGAGAGACAGAGACAGAAAAGGACAGACAGAGACAGAAGGGAAGGAAGAAAGACATTTAGATATGAACCTATGTATTGGTTCATGGGGGGCAGGTGAGTACATGATAAATGTAGCATCTTTTATTTTTGGTCTTTGTGAAACACAGTCTCACTGTGGAGGTCAGGTGGGCTTGAGTTCACTTTTCAGCCCAGGTTGGCCTTGAATGCTCAGTGATCCTCCTGCCTCAGCCTCCCAAGTGCTGGGGTAACAGGCAGGCACCAACACATCCAGCTTCTAGCATTTTAAATCAATGAGGAAAGACTATTCACTAGTGAATATTAGTATAGCAGGACACCTCACCTCATAAAGTAAATCAAAACAAATTCCAAATTTAGTTATAGTGTAAATAATTTTAATGTGGAAACAAAAAGTCCTAAAAGATACAGGCAAAATATCAGAAGAAAGACATGAGGAGAGCAGCAGCAGGTGAGAGGCCACGACACTGTGGGGTGTAGATGGCGCCTGCAGAGGCAGCACATGGGGGAAGCAGAAGGGGTCTGCTGCCTGGAGAGCCCCACTTGCAGGACTCAAGGAGCACCCAAATCTAGAGGCTCCAGTCACTGTGAGGTTGGGGATCTCAAGAACAGAGGCAGGAAAGCAGGGGGTTGAGCTGTAAGTCGGTATGACTGTAAGAAAACGTTACTCTCCGAGGCAAAAGAAAGCGGGGCCAAGCGCTCACTTCAGGCCACCAGAGAACCTTTCTGTAGAGGGTGAGGGCAATTTCAGTGGCTACTGGCTCTTAGGTAAGACAGCTAACTCCCCCACAGGGTGGTCTACACACTGTGCTAGGAGAAATACCCTTTGATGGTTGTCAACTTTAAACTCAATCTACAGAGAAAATATTGAAGCTCTACTGATAGGTATAGAACTGTATTTGTTTCCTATTGATTAACAAATTTATTTCTTATACCTCTGAAAGTCAGAATTCTAAAACGGTATTCGTGTTAAAATCAAGGTTTTTAAATTTTAAAAAATGATGCATAAGCACAAAAACTTCCATATTAATGAGGAAGCATGCCACTTTGATACATGTATACGCTGTCGAGAGAGCTGTGTCCTTTGCTGATGCTCCCCAGGAAGAGGCTGCCTGCATTTGCAGGCTCGTGGCCCCAGGTCTCATTTTTCAAGCCAGCAGATCCGCATCTTCTAATCATTGGCTTTCTGCCTGTAGTCTAACTGCTACGTCTTTACAAAGACTGTTTGCGAGTATGTTGGATTTATCCGTACAGTTCAGGATACTCTCCTTAATTTGAAGTCAGAAGACAAGGAAGCCTGCCTCCTTTGGTAACTTTAATTTCCTTTTGCCATGTAAGCTGACATTTTACCAATTCTGGGTTTAGAATATAGATCTCTTTGGAGGGTCATTATTCTAGCTCCAAAGTGTGCATTTTAATGTGTTAGTCCATTTTGACAATGGGAAGGAAAATTTCAGCTGGTACCCAATCAAGCAAGAAAAGGCTGAAGACATAAGGATAGAAGGGTGATAGAATGAAAAATACAGGTAATTATTATATCCAGTTATCCCAATTTAGGATGGAACTGTAAGAGCAGAGAGAGAGAGTAGCGTGTCAATGGAGAGAGCGACACAGTTATATACCTCAGACAGAGAATCTATGTTTAACATCTAAAGGTGAAAAACACAAATAGCAGCATAAACTCATTATTTATAATTATGGAAGGAACCACAAGAATGCAAACCTAGAGGGCTAAACCATTCCATGTGTGTGAGCTAGGATTTCCTCATATGTAAACCTGGGATAATAATACTGACCTCCAAAGAATGCTGCTAAAAGCAGGGCGTGGTGGTGCACGCCTGTCATCCCAGCACTTGGGAGGCTGAGGCTGGAGGATCAGTGTGAGTTCGAGACCAGCCTGGGCTATAAAAGTGAGCTCAAGGCCAGCATGTACTGCATAGCGAGACCTTGTCTCAAAAAGACAAAACTAAAAAAAAAAAGAGAGTATTGCTAAAATTTTCAATGAGTTAATACATGTCTGCAGAACAGAGATATTTTAGGTATTACATACTTCAAAGTTGATCATTTTCAGTTCCATCACCACGCTCACATATTAGTCTGATTATTTTCAAGAAAATGAAAAAGAAGTGCTGGCCAGATAGCTCAGTGGACTAAAGTGCCTGCTTAGGCAGATGCAGGGACCGGGGACTGATCTGCAGCGTGTTGTGCCAGCCCCACCCCCGGGTGCTTTGAGACTGGGATTGAGACTGGGCATGGTAGCGCGCACCTGTAATCCCAGGGCCTGGAAGGCTGAAAACAGGAGAATCACTACTAGCCCAATCTATGTACTGAGACTCTGTACAGCCTGTACTAAATGCATTAAAAAAAGGAGAAGGAGAAAGAGAGGGAGAGGGGGAGGAAGAGGGAGAGGGAGAGGGAGAAAAGAAAGAAAAGAAGAAAGAAAGAAAGAAAGAAAGA
>PVKN010033297.1:0-12069 GCA_004027915.1 Capromys pilorides
CTTTCCAAGAATTGCACCAGAAAACCTTTTAACAGAAACAGCAGGGAGAGAAAGCTTTTTAAAATCATGATACTCCATGAAGGATTATGAAAATGGAGGTCATCGCACAAGACAGAATTGCAAACACAATGCAGAAAATCTCCTCCTCTGTGTAAATACACAAGGACAATTTATTCTTCTCTGTTGAGCTATCAGGGGATATTTTCAGCTTCTGAAAAAAGAAAAGGAAAGTAGCCACCATGTCCAAATGGATCTATTCAGAGGGCTATGCTCACTGGTACCAGAGAAATGGGCAGTTTATTCAAAATTGCACCAGGGTACCTGGGAAGAGTGCTTGAAGTGCTAAGATGGGCTTTCTTTCTCATAGCTGATAAGCAACTTGGATGGCCAGAGGATGACCAAAGACTTTCGCCTCTATTTAGTCCTTGAAGCAAGAGTAAGAAAGGGCAACTCCACCAATGCCAGCGTGCCTGGGTTGGTGCCACCAGAGCAGCCAAGGACACATTCAGTGTAATCGGACTTTGCTCAGCTTCCTGCTCCACTCATCTGTCAGATACACTTAAGCTCACAAATTCTGTTCTGTGATGAGGGGAGCAGTTACCAAGCAATGCATGGACTCCATGAATCTTAAACGAAAGAGATGCAGAATTATTACCTTCATACTCCCATCTGTATGGGTGGTGGTGTATTCAAATATCAAGGTCCCTTCTTTAGAGGCATGATGGATAAGTGAACGATTGATGGATGAATGGATTGATTTTTTTGTCTTTTTTTTTTCTACAGGGTCTCACTACACAACTCATAGTGATCCACCTGTTTCCTGCCTCCCAAGTGTTGGGATTACAGATGTGCACCACTGCACCTGGACTCCATCGCCGGCTCAGTGTGCTCGAGAGTAGGGCCAGCGCAGCAGGTGGGGCCAGGAACTGAACCCTGGCCCCTGCGCTTCCCTAAGCAAGCACTTAATCCGATGAGCTATACCGCCGGCCCTGATTGTTTGATAGATTATGGTGACATAGATAGATAGATAGATAGATAGATAGATAGATAGATAGATAGATAGATAGATAGATAGATGATAGATAGGAGAGGCGATCAATGATGATAGATGATGATTACTTTCACTTGCCATTTCTCAGTCACTTACAACGAACTGAGAAATTATCACAACACTGGTAATTAAAGCAGCAGGGATTCTGCCCTCAAACGTACTATTATCTAGTTAGGAAGATCAATGACTAAATAGATTATATCAATAAAAGCAGCAAAGGCCATGTGTATACTTTGGTGTGTACACATATCAAAACATGGTATACAACATTAATGAATATAGTGTTCATCAGTTTTACATTTAAAAAGCTGGAGGTATTGAAAATTGAAACGCAAAAATACCACACGATATCAAAAATATAAAATAAGAGACTATTGTAAAAGATTTGCATAACAAAATCATCACATATTGCTAGAGAAATTAAAGTCTTAGATAAAAGATGCATGTATTCATTGGTTAGAGGGTTGGCAGGTTAAGGCTCCCTCATCAGAACCCCAGCAGGTTTTTTTCTGATAGAAATTGACTCACCTCATTCTGAAAGTTATATGGAAATAGCAGTGGTCTATATTCACCAAAACAACTTCTAAGAAGAATTGAATTGGACAGCTAACCCTCCTGGACTTTGAGACTTACAATAAAGCTCCAATAACCAAGGCACAGAAAAGTTATTTTTTAAAAGACAAAAAGTCAATTCAGTGAAGAAAATATAGTCTTTACAGCAAACAGTGCTGAAGCAATTGGATATTCACATTCAAAACTATTCATTTTGACCCATTTCCTGAACAAGATATAGATATTAATTCAAAACAGATCATAAACCTAAAAGTAAAAACTAACGCTGGAACACAGGGGGTGGGGATGTGGACCTTCTTAGATACTGAGTTAGGCAAATATTTCTTAGGTTTTACTCTAAAAGCATGATCAGAAGAGAGACAGACAGTCTTCATAAACACTTAAATGTCTATTCACAACTGGGTGTGGTGACACATGCCTGCAATCCTAGAACTTGGAAGGTTGAAGCAGAGATTTGCTGTGAGTTCCAAGCCTGCATGATCTACACAGTGAGTACAAGAGCAGGCTGAACTACACAGAGACCTTCCTTCAACAAACAAACAAACAAACAAAAAACAAAAAACCACCTACCTGCCAAAAAACTCTCTCAGAATAATAAAAAGGCAAGCAGAAACTGAAAGAATATGTAGCAAGTAATCTGTATCCATGGTTCTACAACTGTGGATTCAACCAGCTGCACACTAAGAATATTCAAGGGAAAAAGGTCACCTCTGGCCTGACATGGACCTTGCTTTTACCTTTAAACTACACATTATAGCAATTATTTTCATCTTCTTACAGTGGCTCAAATATTTGAAGTCATGAAGTGTACAGGAGGATGTGCATAGGTTCTATGCAAATTGTATGTTATTTTACAAGAAGGATTTGAGCATCTCTAGATTTTGCTGTCAGTGGGGACCAGAGAACCAGTTTCTTGGCATATCAAGAGAGAATTATATTTGCAACTACTATCTGACAAAATACCTGTATACAAAATACATAAAGAATTATTAAAAATCAATTTAAGAAAGCAACCCAATAAGTAGAAAGATTATATGGAAGGAAAAATATGCCTAGCACCATTAGTCATTGGGAAAAATGATCCCTGAAACAACACGAAGCACTTACTTACCTATTTGACTGACAGAATGAAGGTGGCTCATTGCAGAAATTGCTGGAAAGAATGTGGAAGAACTGGACATTTCCCATGCTGCCAGTGGGAATGTAAAGTGATGGGATTAATCTGCAGAGTAACCTGGAAGTTTCTTCATCAGCTACATATCTGTCCACAGCTTGATCCAACCATTTGTTTTCTAGGTATTTGTTCAAAAACTGAAAATGTTTGTCCATGGAGTCTTTTGAAAATGAATGCCCAGAAAAGCCACACACTAGGCTCTATGCAAACATCAGTCAACAGATGAATCGTTAAACAAACAGGCAATTCAGACAATAGGATATTTCTCCCCTTGAAAAAAACGAATTGATTTCAAAATAGTCATAACAAGTGAAAGAAACCAAAGATAAGTCTATACTGTGTAATTTCATTTACATACAATTCCTTTCATTCCTAATATACAGAGACAGAGCAGATGGGTAGTTGCCTAACAGAAAGGGGTGACAGATAAGGACACAAGGAAACATTTTGGGGTGATGAGTATGCTCCTTATCTTGGATCTGTGATGTTTTCTCCTTAATACACATGTATCACAAATTATCTTAGGGCCAGTGAGATAGCTCAGCAGACTACGTGCCTGCTTAGGCAAGTGCAGGGACTGGGGTTCAATCTGCGGCACTACATGCCACACCAGCCCTGCCCTAGAGCACAGTTAGCCAATCACCAAGACCACCTACCTGTTCATATACTTGTTTATTCTGAATTACTGATCAATTTTGTACGTATGAGTATATTTTCAGAATTCTTCAACTAAAATCATTCCTATAACTATGATTTAAAAATACTCACCTACGCTTGAATTAAACTGCTCCTGCTTGAGACATATAAGTACAAGGTTTTTTATTTTTATAAGTATTTGGTACAGAGTCTCACTATGCAGTTCAGACTCCTAGTGATCCTCCTGTTTTCAGCCTCCCCAGTGCTGGAATTACAGGCATGTGTCACTATGCCTGATACTTTTTTCAAACTGGTTGTTGTTTTGATTAATATGTGTTCATTTATTCAATCAGCAATTATTGGGGACCAAGTAACAACTATTAAAGCCACTATACAGTGGCTTAAAAACATAAACTCTGTGCTTCATGGAGCTTGCATTTTAGTGAGTGAGACAGACAAAAAAAATGCAGTACTAATACAGCTGCCCTCTTCCGAGGGTCACTATTTCTGGGCTTACTATATGCCAGGCAATGCATAATAAAGATGGACTAATAGCTAGGGTGCCTGTCCCTCAGGATCCCACCATCTCTACTGGGAGGCAGACTCCACCTCTCCACCAAGTGAAACAAAAATGTGCGTCCTGTGGGGCCACCCCCTGGGGAAGCTCACTTCAGAGCCCTGGGGAAAGTGAAGTTGAAGCTGAGACTTTGCCCTCCAGGGTAACTGTTTTGCAGATTTACTTCCCAAGATTTGAGGCTGTGTTCTAGAACAGATCCCTTGGTGCTCCTGTGTGACCAGCATCACAATTGACCACTTCCAGAGCACCACAAAAGGAAACACATGTAATATACTAACTACCAGGCCATAGGTCCCCAGCAATATAGAAGATAGTAGCTCACTGTGACCAAGAAGTACTTAACTTCTGATTGGGGTATCTCTCAGCCATTCCTGAGTAGTTGGGCTAGCTATACTCTGTTCCCCCACACCTTCCATTCTGCTATGTTTAGAGCAGTTCTACACCTGGCTATTTTGAGCTCTGAGCTCTGTCGTCATATTAAGGGCCAATCAGCTAAGACAGTAAGTATTGGGTAATGCCAATGTCTTCCTACTGAGGAAGGTTGGATTCTTCAGATAAAGCAAGGAGGGAGGGTGTACACATCAAAGGCGCTATGCAGAGGGTAGAAATCCCAAAACAGCTTCCAGAACACTTCCCCTCCCGTCAATATCAAGCCTTCTCCACTCAGAAGCTTCTCCCTCTCAGTCCTCACTCAGGAAGAGACAAGCTTTTCAACATGAACATCAATAGCATTCGGTGCAATAGCATAAAAGGGTTAGCTTCTCCTTTTTTCCTGTGGGACAGAGTCCTCTCACAGGAAGTTTGCTATCAGCCGCATCCCCTGACAGTCAGTCCTCTTCCCCAGGGAAGCCAAACAAACCTAGCAAAAACAGCCAATGAGCTTTCTTCCAATCACCTGGTTTGGGTGTCAACACAATTTTAGTAAGGCTAGAGAAGTTTCTCTTTATTCTACCAGAAGTCTTACACTATTGTCCCTGAGCTTTATCAGATTCTGAAGGAAGTTTTGGTATATTTAGCACCCAAAATAAGCATGAAAAAAATCAGATTATTAGGACTGAAAAGAACTTGAAAACTATAACTCCAGCCTCCTTATTTTACAGATGGAGAAACTAAAACCTGGAAAGGCAAGGGTTTCTCTAATTACTCTTTTCTGTTCATTCAGTAAATATATGTACTCTGCTATGTATATGCCATTTGATCCATACACATTTTTGGAAATACAAGTTATGCTATTTTTAAAAAAATATATTTGGTATAGGGTCTCACTACATAGCTCAGCCTCCTAGTGGTCCTCCGTTTTTCAGCCTCTGGGAAGTGCTGGGATTACAGGCGTGTGCTACCACACCGAGTCTCAGGGGCCTGCTCAGCATGCCCAGGGGTGGGGCTGACATGGCATTGGTGCTGGAGATCAAACCTGGGTCCTTGTACTTGCCTCAGCAGGCACTTAGTCCATTAAGCTATCTTGTGGGCACTGAATTATACTAACTTTTAGGTTATCAAAATGAGACTACAAAATCTTTTTTTTGTTTGTTTTTTTTTTTTTTTTTTTTTTTTTTTTTTTTTTTTTTTTGAGACTACAAGATCTTGCAAGTTGTTCAAGCTATTATAGGACAGAACTTGACCTGAAACTCAGACTTTACAATTCCCATTCCGTGGTCTCTTCACTAGGGCTCTGGTTCATATTAGAAATATTATAAACTATGGTTTAGATTTTTAAGTTGCTTTTTTCAGGGAAACAGAAAGATGAGACATCACCGCAACCATTTGGACTGTTTGGCCACCACCAACCCGAGAGCTTCTGGTGCTTGCCAGTGGCATCTGGCTGGGGTCTTTGCCATGACTGTTGATGTCATCAACCCTGTCCCATGGCCTTCTGTGTAGGGGCTGTCGTCATGCCCATTGCAGTACTTGCAGAATTAGGCTATATGATGGTTCATCTCAGCTATCATCTTTATTGGCTTGAGAGACAGCTAGAGGACTGGCACATTGCTAGGTGTGTCCAGTGGTTCAGGGGACATCAGCTTGGAGACCACACCTGGCCCCCAGACCATTCCTAGAAGATTCTCCCTCTATGCTCTGATTCTGTCCACTGTGAGTCACACATCCATCCCCTAGGTGTCCTTCCATGACGTCTTGGCCTCACACACTGCTTACCATGGACTAAAACATCCAAATCCACAGCCAAAATAAAAATCCTCCTCTCAGTTTCCAGCATTAAATATTTTGTCTCAGTGGTAGAAAGCCTGATGAATGCAAGATAAATAGAGCACAGAGGATGCCGGTGGAGAACAAGGTCAAATCAAAGGGTGCAGCCAGGTAAAGAAGAAAGGGTTCCTGAACCTTACCTCCCATCAGCCTTACAAGCATTTCAGCTTTCCAGTCATGGAGAGCTTCTCAAAGCACCTGCCTCCTAGCATGTCTCCCCTCTTCATCTTTATCTTTATAGGAAGCCCTTTCCTAACCAGGGCTTTCTCTATGGTTGTCTTCCTCCATCCCCACCATAGTAACCTACTTCTTTCACCTTCCTGGTAACCCATTTCTCTGCTTTCCTCATCAGGGTGCAGTCACTGTCACTCTCACTTTCAGACTCTAAACAAGCTGTCCCTCTACTCTGTGACACTCTTCTCCATGTCCAGGTACCAGTTTAGATATAATTTTCTCTCTCCCCTTACCCTGGCATAAGTGGACCTAGAATACAACTTCGATTCCAGATCATAGCCATGAGTCACTGGAATGGTTTAGGCTGTTTTTTATTATTCATCTCCTACAGTATCGTGAGCTCACCATCATGCCCAATGCCAGGCTTAATGTCTGGTAGCAGACTAAATGCACAAGCATAATGTCAAATGAATGGATAGATAGATGGATGAATGGATGGGTGGATGGATGGATGGATGGATGGATAGACGAATGAGCAAAGGAATGAATGAATGAATGCATCGTGCTATGTCTTGGTCTATGAGCAATTGTAAAGTTATTTCAATTGAAGCTAATGAAACATGATGGAGGAATTGCGCCTGTCTTTCTATAAGATTTTTTGGACAGTTCATAGAACAGATTGATCTGTATGCTAAACACACAGAATTCATATTTGCTACATGTGTCTAACAGGCTCTAGGAGAATCTAACCTGCTGTAAAGAATCATCAGCCAACAGAGGAGACTCTAATGTACTCTCTGTTGATACGTAAATGGAACTAGAGATGGACAGAAGCTTAATGAGCAAAGACTAGAAGAGATAGCCTGTCCATGGGTAAAATGAAATCACTCCCAATTACCTCCGATGGACAGCAGTTATGAGCTCCTGTACACAATTTAAAGGTAATCTTGTAACTTAAAAAGAAAAAAAAAATGCCAATTGAAGTTAATGGCAAGTGACATCTGGGCTCAGCCACGATTAAGCTTGAGCAGCTCTCCCTTATGCTTTAGTGGTAGTGGCTTTCCTGGGCTCATAGAGGGTTAATTCCAGGGTCCCTGGAGATGCCTTAATGGACCTGTTATCTGAACCTTGATTCAGAGCCGAGCCACAGATTATGTTTTCTCTGCACATCCACAGACATATTAGGACATGAAGTGGAGATGACAGAGGGGAATATTTCTTTTCTCCTCAGAAACGCCCCAGGAGGGTTTTCTACTGTGACCTGCTCGGCCCTTGGGTTCGCATTAGAGTTATTGTCCTGAGAGAAGATCCAGTTAGTGGCTCTGATTCATTCCCTATAATGCTCTCCTGCTTATTCTTGGTGGCAGCTAACTTGTAAAATTTTATTATGATTTTTTTCCCAGTGTGTGTCATGGAAAGGATTTTTTTAAAAAAAAGAAGCAATGATTCTATCATCAGTCCTAAATGCAGTTGTATCAGTCCACACCAAGGATGTGTGGCTAAGGGAGAAATACAGCATAACAGGTGTTCTTGTCCCAGGTGGTCATGCTCTGGGTCCAGATGCTGGGTTTGTAGTTTCCCAGAGGCAGAGAGAGAGAGTGAAGAAAGCACAGAACCTGTGGGCATTACTGGCACAGCAACCAGGCTAATTCCTTTTTTGTATTCCATCCCCTTTCCATACCGAAGGATCCATATCAAGGACAGGACAATGAAATCACTACCATTATATCAATACCAGCATACACCAGACTTTCCGTGACTTGGTGTCATTGCCACACTGAGGGTCCTTTGGATTTCACAGGACCCAGATTTAAGCTAAATATGCCAATTAAGCTAAATTCACAAATCTCCATGGTAGATCCAGTGCTTCAGGTGCTGTGCCTTGCTTAGTCCACTTCCTCTGTAATTTCTCCACCTGTACTTTCCTTCCTAACTGCCACATATTTATCCAGAATTAATTTAAACACCATTTTCCCAATTAGTCCCAGAATACTAGATTGAAATGCATTTAATTGATCAAGCAATGGCCATGATTCATCCAGATGGCTGACACTGTCAAAAGATCTACTAACAGCTGTACATGGTTTCAGAGTAAATCCTGAGGGGATTTGACTGACCTTGCCAGGTACAAAAGTTACATTTTTTGTTATACAGGTCTTGCTTTAACTTGGTCGTAAGCATCCAGCAGAAAAGTCTAACCACACGGAACAAAAAATAAAGCCAGATTGATCTGCTGAGCTGTAAAAGGCTCAAGTCAACAGCTTCTGTCATTGCCAGTTCTGCTGATAACTCACTACTATTATGGCCTACTGAACTATGTATACAGCTACTTTCTCTCAGTTCAATGAGAAGAAAGATTTGTGCTAATAGGGCTTATACAAAATATCAAGTCTGCATCTTCTACCCTGAACAATTACTATGAAGACAACAATATGCAATGTATTCATTATTGTAACTGTTCTACTAATCTGATGTGAAACTGTCTCATTACTAATAGGCATCAACGAGAAAGAAGGAGTCAATACAAATTATATAAAAAGAATATGGGCAGAAGTGATAACAGAAAACTTACCAAATATGAGGAAACAATCTGGCATTCAGGAAACCGAAGCATATAGAACTCTAAGTAACATCAACCCAACTAAAAACACACCCAGACATATAATAGTCAAGATCCCAGAAATCCAACAGAAGAATAATGTAGTAAAGTTTTCTAGAGAAAAGAAACAGATCACAAAGGAAAACCCATCAGAATAATGGCAGATTTCTCATCACAAACCATCAAGTTAAAAAGAGCATGGAGCAGAGTGCTTCAAATCTCCCATGAAAACAAATTCCAGCCCTGACTGTGATACCCTGAAAACTTTCTTTCAAGTATGAGGGAAAAGTGAAATAATTCCATGACAAAGAACAACTAAAGAAATACATGATGTCAAAGTCACCCCTACACAGACTACAAAAAGATATTTTAGAGAGGGACTAAAAAGTCCCAAACTCCACAAATGAGAACAGAAAGAACTCACCAAATAGAGCAACCAATTAAACACAGGAGAAAAAGGGCTAAATACTAGTAGGTAAATAAAATGGCAATCACAAGTCAATAAATTTAAATTATAACCATCAATGTAAATGGACTTAATTCTCCAATTAAAAGAAATAGACTGGCACAGTGGATTAGGAAGTAAAATCCTAAAAAACAGCATACAACATTATGCTGTATACAAGAAGCACACTTAACTCATAAAGAAATTCGTAGGCTGAAAGTCAAACAATGGAAAACAATACCATACACCCCACCACCACAGAAAAAAAGCAGGGGTATTAATCCTGTTTGCAGATAGTCTGAACTTCAAACCAAGATTGATCAAATGAAATAAAGAAGGCCACTACATACTGGTTAGGGGGAAAATTCAAGACAAAGAGGTAACACTCATAAATATGTATGCACTCCATGTGGGAGCACCAAGTTATATAAGACAAATCTTAATGGACATGAAAAATCTAATATTCAATGCCACAACCTTAACAGGAGACCTTATCTCCCCTTTATCCCAAGAAGATAGGTCAAGCAGACAAAAAAAGTTAGCAAAGAAGTCGCAGAACTGAACCTGAACTTGCAACAACTGGACTTAGTGAACATATACAGAGCGTTCCACCCAACTACTTCTGAATACACATTTTTTCAGCTGCACATGGGACAGTTTCTAAAATAGACCGCATACTGGTCCATAGGTCATGCTTAAGTATATGCAAGAAAACAGAAATTATCCCATGCATATTATGTGACTACAATGCATTGAAACTGGAAATAAATGACAAAAGAAACCACAAAACAAAACCTAGAAATACATGGAAATTATCGAATGCTCTCCTCAGCAACCAGTGAGTTACAGAGGAAATTAAACAATATCTATGATTTAACAAAAATTAAAACAAAACCTACTGGCATTTATGGGATGCAATGAAAGCAGTGCTTACAGGGAAATTTATAGATCTCAACTCACACATTAAGATAACAGAGTGGGAGCAGATAAATACTCTAATCCTGTACCTTGATAGTCCAAAAAAGGAAGAACAAGCCAAACCCAAAGCCCAAAGATGGGAGGAAATTATAAAGACTAGAGCAGAAATTAATTCAACTGAGGCAAAGAAAACAATACAAAGAATTAATAAATCAAAAAGCCAGTTCTTTGAAATATTAAATAAAATTGTTAAGCCCCTAGCTAACCTCATTAAAAAGAGGAAAGAAAAAACTCAAATTCAAGTAATAGGGAATGAAAAGTGTGAAATTACCACAGACCCAGTGGAGATTCAGAAGATCATTCATAGCTACTCTGAGAATCTTTAGTCTCACAGAATTGAAGACACAAATGAAATGGATAGATTCCTAGAAAGGTACAATTTACCAAAACTGAATCAAGAAAATATGAGAACTCTCAACCCAATAACAGTCAGTGAAATACAAAATGTAATAAAAATTCTACCAACAAAGAAAAGCCTAGGTCCTAAGGGATTCACCACTGATTCTACAAGAAATTTACAGAAGATATAATCCCAATAGTCCTCAAACTCTTCAATAAAATTGAAAAGGGAACAATCCTCCCAAAATCGTTCCTAGAGGTAAGTATTACACTGATACTAAAACCAGAGAAAGATACAACTAAAAAAGAGAACTACAAGCCAATCTCTCCCATAAACATAGATGAAAAAATCCTCAATAAAATTCTCACAAATAGAATACAGCAAAACATTAAGATTATACACCATGACCAGGTAGGATTCATCCCAGGAATGCAAGAATGCTTCAACATATGTAAATCTATACATGTAATACACTACATTAATAGAGCCAAATCCAAAAACCATATGATCATCTTCATTGAAGCAGAAAAGGCTTTTGACAAAGTCCAACATTCATTGATGTTCAAAGTCCTACAGAACATTGCGATAGAGGGTCTCTACCTCAATCTGATAAAAGCTGTCTATGACAATCCAATGGCTAACATAATTCTAAATGGGGAAAAGCTGAAGTCTTTTACTCCCAGATCTGGTACAAGGCAAGGATGTCCTCTGATGTCACCTCTATTCAATATAGTTCTAGAATCATTAGCTACAGTCATTAGACAAGAGAGAGAAGTAAAAGGAATGAGAAGAAGTTAAATTATCATTATTCACAGATGACATAATAATCTACTTAGAAGACCCAAAAAACTCTACCAAGAAGCTGCTAGAATTAATACACAAATTCAGTAGCATAGCAGGATACAAAGTCAATACCCCAAAATCATTAGCATTCCTCTACACAGATAATAAACCCACTGAGAGAGAAATTAGAGAAACAATACCTTTTACAACAGCACCCAGGAAAATGAAATAAGTAGGAATTATTTTAACTAAAGAAGTAAAAGATCTATTCAAAGAAAACTACAGTACTCTGAAAAAAGAGATCATAAAGGACTTCAGAAAATGGAAAAATATTCCCTGCTCCTGCATAGGAAGAACCAACATTGTGAAAATGGCCATTCTCCCTAAGTTGTTATACAGATTTAATGCAATCGTTATGAAAATACTATCAATATACCTCACAGACCTAGGGAGATCATTCCTATAATTTATTTCAAACCAAAAGAAAAGCAAGAATAGCAAAGACAATCCTGAGAAACTAAGATAAGGAAGGAG
>PVKN010033298.1:0-12074 GCA_004027915.1 Capromys pilorides
CAGGTAACTGACCTAGCAAACCATTTAGGGTGCATTTAAGGGTGCAGAAAACAGGATTGCATATATGAATTCATACAAACATTTATAAAAATTATAAAATTAGTCTGCATTGGTTAGGGAAACAGATGCCTATCAAGTAAGTATAAAGCTAAGCATGGAAGGATATGTATGGTTCACTTTGGGGAAGATGAAAATAAGTGTGATCACAATGAGTACAATAATTTCTCTTTAAAAATGCCAAGCAAGTGTGCCCTTTATATACTTTTATGTATTTATTAACAGAACTTACTTAATATGAGGGTTGATACATACATTTCTATGTATGAAATGCAGTAACAGGCATTTCATAAATAATGGCAATTGTTGTAATGGGGAGGTGGAGTTGGAGACACACATATATATGCGCACACACACACACACACACATACACACATAGAGTGAGAAAAGTGTTCACTAATGGTCTGAAATTCAACAGGCATGAGGGTTTGCCTTCACTAGAAAGGACATCAATTCTCCCTAACAGTAACAGCCACCACATTTCACACATGGCAGATAGGATTTAACCTACATTTAATCAGTGTAATTCTGTTTTGGTGAGGAAAAATATCAGCATGTGTTTTACTCTAACATTTAGTGCCTCTTTATCTGCTTTTAAATTAAACTCAAAGTAACATATGAACATGAAATTTTGTGCAAAGTAAAAGAGCATATGTTGCTATAAAACTGGGTGTGACGGGGTGGCACTGAGGAGAACAGTGACAGTAACAGGGCTGGCACGCATTGAGCACTGAGCATTTTCTAGGTCCTTTCCAAATTCCCATCTTGTTTTAGCTGATTTCATCTTCTGCCATCTATAGGGGGTTATCTCCACTTAGTGACTCAAGAACAGAGGGACAGGGAAGGGTGCTCTGTGTGCAGGTCACACACGCTAAAAGGTGCTAACAGGGGACATCAAAGCCAGCAGGCTGTCTGATGACAGAGGCTGACCTTTAATCATGAAGCTCTGCTGGGAATGCAAAAACCTCTGGACACACCTTAAAATTGTTCCCACAACTTGCTGCTTACATACCTGAGTTAAAACCAACTGTGAATATGTTTGTGCGACTGGGCAATAAATTATTAAGTATCTAGTTCATATTTGCTTCAACTGATGGGTTTAGAGGCGTCAGTTAGACCAGCATAAACACTAATTGCTCACCAACATGAATTTGAAATCTTGCTGACTCTTGTAAACAAAACTAAATCAATAAAATTACAACTCAAATAGGTATAATCCTTTAAACTGTCACAAACACTACCATCCTTATGGTCAGGTTGGTATATTGGGCTAGGTGCTATTTAGCTTTGAGAAGTGTCTCCAGATTCTCACTGGAACCTGCAGTCATTTCTTGAAGGCTATATTCTTGCAAGCATCCACCCTAGGTGCTCCTAGGAGGCAAGGTTTAGAGACTGCTTAACTGGGAATTCTTCACATGACAGTCCAAAAGTCTGTCAATGGATCAAACTTGAACATGGTGGGTGTAGGTATAGGGGGTGCCAAAACCTAATGAATACAACAATAGTACTTAAGATAACTAAAACTAAAGAGGAAAAATGGAAATCATTTTATCTTACATAGAGCCACAATAGTGCAAAAGCAGCAAACCATTATTTCACTAGTTTTTGGTATTCACAGGAGATTAATTATGTATGTAGTCCAAATACGGAGAGGGCTAATACTTATAACTTGAAAATCTTGTTTGTGAGGAATTACAAGCAACAAGGAACTTCAGAAAGGTATTGGATGGGACACCTGACAAATTCAAAAATGGTTAACCGCTTCTTTCACATCATTTCTATCATAATAGAGCAAATACTTCTCCACATTTAAGTAATGTCTTGGGATCTGACACATATCGCTATCTCCTTGTTCTTGTTAAATTCTGGCAGTTGCATAGTAGCAAGCCAGAGGTAGCACCACACAAAGAAATGGATTCAGAAGCCTTACCTAACATACTTCTCCTCTAGTCACACAGTCTTTAAATTAAATGAGTGAACTAGAATTTTCTATCTGTTATATCAGGATATTTCTGATCCAGACTGCTTCAACTTAGTTACTATAAGTACATTAAAGCATTCGATTTAAATTATTTTTATTACTGGAAGCCAAGTAAATTCACTGCTCCCAGAGGGACATTTCTAACAAAATCAACTCAAACTCTGCTTCACTTAAATATAGCCAACAAGGGGTGTGTGGGGGGGGGCACCATAAGCATAGTAATTATGGTGAGATAATCAAAGACCTCCATAGAGAGAGAGAAGAAGAAAAAAAGAAACTGCCCTAAAAATGTCACTTGTGGGATTTGAGGTTTTGGAGCTCTGAGACAGTCCCATTTTAAATAGAAATCAAGCGGAAGCAGCACACCGTCCATCTCTCTCTGTTTCCCCTCTCCTTTCTCTCACTGTTGAGAGGGAGAAAAGATACAAATTGAAAAAACTCAGGCAGCTATTCACCTCTTGCCCCCTTCTTTTTCCATCTTTACTTTTCCTGTTGCCTCAAAACACCTTATTTTACTTAGAATGCTAGAGTTTCTGTCCTTTCCCATGTTCCTGGCTTACTATTGCAATCACTGGAACTCTCATGTGACTGTCTTCAAGACCTTTCAGGTCCTGCACAAGGAAATTCCAAGAACAGAAAGTATCTGTTGCCTGCTCTCTTAAGAAACTGGCAGGGTGACCTCAGCATAAAAATTAGTTCAATTTGAGAAAGCATTCTCCCAAAGAAGATTTCAAACAACCAAATGAAAAGATGTTCAACACCATTAGACATCAGGGCGAGGCAAACAAGACCACAGTAAGATGCCACCTTCAGACACAGGGATGGCTACTGTCACAAGAATTAAGAGACCTTGTGCATTCCAGGTAGGAATGTAAAATGGTGCATTGCTATGGAAAATGGCATGGCAGTGCCTCAAAACTTTCGGCATAGATTTACCATATGACCTAGAAATTTCCATTCTGGCTGTCTGCTCAAGAAAATTAAAAGCAGGAATTGGAACACATATTTGTATACCAGGGTTTATGGTAGCATTATTCATGATAGTCAGGAAGCAGAAACAATCTAAATGTCCACTCATAAACAAAATGTGGCATACTACACAGCATGAGATGTTATTCATCCTTAAAATGCAGAAAATTCTGACACACCCGTGAAACTGGAAGTTACTGTGCTGAGTAAATAAATGAGAAATAAAGAGAAAGATATTGCATGATTCTAATCATTTGAGATACTCAGATTCAGAAAGGGAGGATCTGTTTAAGAGAGAAGCCACTCCCCAAGTTCTACTCACCCACAAAAGCTGATTCAAATCCACTCAAAGCACAGCTGGTGTAGATAAACTCTCGAGTGCCATGTGTGTGCTTGACCTAACTAGTGGCCAGGTTGGTTACAGGGTGTATGCCTGTCTTAGTCACTTTTCTCATTGCTTAGACAAAATATCCAATGCCCAAAGTTAGAGATGGAATGGCTTAATTGGCTCACAGTTTCTACAGGTTTAAATCATCATCAGCTGGCTCCAAGCCAGGTGGTATGCCACAAGGACACTGCAAGGGACAAATAGTCCATGGCAAGCAGGCAGGTGAGAGAACATTAGCCCTCTTTTGTCCCTTATAATTTATGCAGGTACCTATCATAGGGTGGCTTTAGCATTCACACCCTTGATGCTCACCAAAACTATGCCAAACCAGACAATAAACTGATGTAGTCATCATACTCCCTATCCCAATTTCACATACTCTAGACAAAGTCATTTCTGAAACAGCCTCCCCTGTGACTATATGAGACTTTGGGGGGACATCGAGACATAATCCATAGCAACAGCTCCACTAAGGGTAATATAGAGTAGCCATATCCTTGGACCTGGCCTGAAAGATAAATTTACTTCTTCCACTGCCATTTCTAAAAAATTCTGCTCAAGCACAATGTAATACAGCATGTGAGCAGTAAATTGGTTGCAACCAGGTAAGCAACGGCAAGTGGAGTATGTGCGGACAGGGAACAGATACGCTCAGCATTACTAGAGCTAAAGCTGGAGGCAGGTTCTGGTACAAAAAGAGACTGAGGTAAGCCCAGACAATTCAATGGGGGGCCTTGCAAGTCCCAATAAATGACTCCCAGTCTCTCCTGTATGTGATGGCAGAGCTGCTGATGATATTGGGAAGGACAGTTGGAAGCAAAGGCAGAGAATTAGGACAGAATCAGGACCTGAGGCAATGGCAGAGTAAATCAGGAAGCCCTTGCAAGGTCACGCAAGAGAAGATGAAGATAGGACCAAGGCTTAGACATGACAGAAGGAGACGCTGATCCTGGAGGAAGATGTCTACTCAAGAAGCACTGGGGAGTTAAAACTGGAAGAACCTAGGGAGCACTAAGATGAGAGAGGAGGGGGACATGGGTACAGAGGGATTAAGGGTGATTTTCAGGTTTTCTGCCTGAGCAGCTGGGCAATGTCAGGCTGTGTCCCTGTGAGGATAGAGCATGTCATGCCCTACTAGGATCTTTCCAACTACAGAGAGCCACTCACCAAACAGACAATCTGGAAAAAGTTCCAAGAGTGAAAGACATAAAGACAAAACCAAGTTTGGAAATACCTGGTAACAAGTACTGGAAATCATAATTACACACTTATAAATAAAAGGCTAGCAGACACAAGCGGCTGTACGATGTTACTATTAAAGCCGGTTGTACTGTACACGGTAGTATTTCTACCATGTTTCAATGTTTTGCCTATAAAATACACAAAGCTATAAAATGTATATCACATGTGTGTCTATGTGTTTTATAACCATGCCATGTCTCAGATGAACACTTTCTGTCTGGTAGTATTTCATTAGGCACAGCAATTTTAAACAATGCTAGAAATTTTAGTAAGTATATATTTCAAATTACTCACCCAGAAAAAAAAAAATTGGAGTGCATAGGCATCCATTTACTGTTTAGATCTCTAAATTACTGTTATTCATATAATTTAAGAAATATTTTCAAGTTATCTCAAGTCATGTACACATCATTAAATAGGTATGGGATTATTATGAGAAAGTGATACGCAGCCATCAGACACTTAGAGGCCCATAAGTTCTGGGTAACTGAATTGGAAAGGCACATAGAGGAAGAGAAAACAAAGATGGATAGTAAAAGGCCCAGGGATTCAGCAAAATCTGCTCCTAAAAGACAATTCAGGAATAACAATGTGTACCTGAGTGCAACTCGAGTACCACAATGCTCCCTTCTGCATTCCTATTTCTGCCTTAGCAGATAATTTGGCAAAAATTATAAAAGCGGAAGTCCTACAAAGTAGGAATACGAGAATTTTATATCATCTATTCGGGACTATAATAAACTATATTCATGTGCAGTTCCCGTCTTCCAGTTTGACTATGTGAAGCTATCTGTATGGCGCTGGAAGGGACAGTTGAAGACAAGTAAAACCGAGGTCTGAACCTTTACTGTGTCACCAGCTGATGCCCTTCTTGGCATACATCCTCCTCCTTACCCCATCCTCTTCTGTGTCTACATTTGAAACACGGTGGTGCTTTCCGGGCCTCGGCCTCCGGCTGACTGATCCCTGGGGAGTCCTCCCACACACCTCTCCACAGCACTCAACACACGCATCGTGAATCACCTGTTTCCTATCAGTCTCGCTGTCTTGAAGGCAACTCTGTGAAGATGGCGGTCATGTAGTCTTGTAGACTTCTGTATGTCCGATTCCCTCCTAGAGTGCTGTCACTCAAAAGAAGCTTAAAAATTACTTTTCAAATAATTGTCTCCCAGGAATTTCCCAATATTTTTGTTTCTTTAAAATTTTTTATGTAAAATTTTGTAATATCAGAATTAAGGGTGAGATGTCCTAGTACCACTCTGGGACAGAGAGGAGATGGAGAGGTGCTCCACTCCAAGTTGGAAAGATTCTGGTCCATCTGTCCTCGGCATCAGATCTTTCAGGGAAGTGCGTCACTAGAAGCTTTCTCAGTTACTAAAGCTCTCCACCAGGCCCCGAAAGGCCCTCCTCCTAAACTGCTCCCACAACTTCCTGGTTCTTCTAAAAGAAAATGAGAACACCACGTAGATTTGTCACAGATATTAATAATTACAAAGCTGCTGAGCATGGTTTTTACAAATGGGACAACGTAGGGAAGACTAAAAGGGAAACAGAAGATCAGGGTAACTCCTTGGAACTAGACTCATCCCATCTACCTCCTTGCCTTTCTTAAGATCACTAGACAGTGGTGCATTCCACTTCCACTTCTCCTCACTAATGTCCTTCTTGTGCCTAACGCTGAACGAGTTTGTGTCTTACACTCCCTCTTCTGCTGATTTTTGATCATTTTGATACATGGTGACTTTTATTTAACTCAAATGCCTCCAACATAAAATTGTTTGATGCTTGCTTTCAAACAGATGAGCATGCAGAAAAAGCTAAGCTGTAATATGAAGAGACTGGATAATAAAAACTACAAAGGAAAGTAAGGCAATAACTCCCATGAACCTCAGGGAAGCAGTTTACAAGTGGAAAGGAATAGGAATACATTGGTGTGAGCAGGCCTTCCTGGAAAGCTTCTCAAAAAGTTCTAGGTCCTTACATGAGTGGTAGCCCAAAGATGTTCACGTTGTGAAATCACTAGCTAAATGCGTTTTTAGGTGTTTTTCTGTTACACGTAATAAAAATTTCTGTTTTTAAAGACTCTTTGTCTCTTTCACACTATAATATAATGAATCTAATCAGTGTATTTTTAATAAAATCAGTTCTGTAAAAAGAGAAACTAACAAATCTCTTCCGATGCCCTCATCACTGTAATACATTTTTCACAGCCAGCTTCCATTTACACACTTGTCTTTACTCACGACCTGCTTTACTCTATACTACAGGCTTTTACTATAGGCTTTTACTACAGTACTCTTTACTACAGGATTTACTTTACCTGTCTTTACTCTATGACCTGCTTGAGGTCATAGAGTATCTCAGGAAAGCGAAGCAGAGAAAACTCTGGCTTATGGACAACCTGGGGGCAAAATTTTTCAGTGTACAGTCACTGAAAATATAATGCCCCTTTCCTTTTCTTTCCTGTCTGTTATTTTTAAGGTTATTACACAAAGAGAAGAAATTTAAAGGAGATAGAGGCTATGATGGTGGTGTTTTATGACATCAGTTGTCAGGTTCCTGGGGTTAAATATTTAATGCACTTCATCAAATTGAGTCCTCACGAGAAACCCTAAGAGACAGGTGCTATTTGTCTTAGTCACAGGGCACACATTCCTATTCCCCAGGAGGCAAGGCTCACGCTCCACTCTCGACTTCCATACATGCTGTATGCTCTACCTGGAATGCGCTCCTCCAACCATCTGGATGTCTGGAAGGGGTTCTGCAGCCCCTTCAGAGTTCGCTTGAACAGCACACATTCCTCGATTTACAATTAGTTTTCTTTTCCCCTCTATCACCGTTAAAAATAATTCCCAACCCACTTAGGACTCAGAAAAGCATTTATCTGATCAAGTTCTTCATTTCTGCTCATAAGTGTGGTATATCTTAAAAAAAAAAAAAACTAAAAAACAAACAGATGAACTTGGTGGCTGAGCCTTTCTGGAGTTCTTTTTCAGTACATTACCACCTGGAATGAGGCAATCTATCTTGAGATTCTTTTATTAGGAGAGGAAATTTTTTGTGTGTGCTTGTTTGCAGTAGTGGGACTGAAGCCATCCTTTTGACATGCAGCTCCATCCCAAGATGATTTTATGTATTTTACTTTGTGAAAGAGTCTTGCTAACTTGCCAGGGTAGGAGTCCAACTTGCAAGCTCTTGCCTCAGCCTCCCAAAGTACAGGGATTACTGGTATGTGCCGGTTTGCCTGGATAATAGTTTGTTTCATTCATTCATTCATTCATTCATTCATTCATTCATTTCTCTTCACTTTACATTTTTCTTTTTTGCCGTGCTAGGGATTGAACCCAGGGCTTGCACACACACTAAGCAAACACTGTATAACTGGACTATACTACTAGGCCTATCTTAAGATACCTGTGGCAAAGAATCATAGAAAGCAAGAAATCGATACATAAATCTGGCCAACAAAACTACTCTTATGCACTCCTACAAAGAATAAAGAAATAAACGGTGCCTGATCTTAAATGCTAGCCTTCAGGCTGGGAAAGGAGAAAGACTGCCCTCTACATGCAGCCAATTCCAAGAAAGAATATTTAATGTCTCAACAAAAGAGCTATACATGGGTTTTGGATAGGTCAAATTCAATGGTAGCCTGTATACAACAATAGAGATAGCAAACAAAGTCCTTAAACCCAAGGGAAGAGAAAAAGAACAAGATTTACATGCACTTAGTCCAACAAGGAGAGCACAGAGTCTCTTTAAAATTTATTTCACAGTTGAAATTTGTGTTTAGCTTGATTTTGTGGCTGCCCCTGCCACCTGTGTGTGCAAGGTATTATAAATACTCCTCACGGGTCCTGCTTCCCACCCATGACCCACAGCATCAATCAAATTAACCAAGGAGCCGTCAAAGACCATTCGGAGAGTCCTCTGTGGCCCAAACCCATGGCAGGCAAACCGCAGGGCCACAGGAGCCCTACCATTTCCTCTGAATGTCCTTGCTCCTGTAGTCTCTGGCCTGAAAACCAGTCTCTTACTTTACGGGAACCCTTTGTCCAGTTCCAGTGCATAGGCGTGCAAGGCCATATTTAGCTCAACCTACCCAGAGTTCACTTCACCCAAGCAGGTAAAGCCAGACACCAAGTTAGCACAAAGAAGAAAGGGCTTTCTGTCTCAAGTATCTGTCTGCATGAAGTCAGTGGCTTTTTAAAGACTACTACTTTGGTATCTAAGTGTCAAATTCTTTGGGTGTTTAATTTAGAGGTGGAAAATATAGCCATCTAATACCAGCAAGCTATGAAGAGACTATGATGTTTCAAGGCAAGAAAACCACTTGGGAATAGATATCTACACGTGCGCATATATCTCTATATATGCATATGTACCATATGTGCTTGTGTGTTTAAACAATGAGGGTATGGCTTGCTGCCAAACATTAAGAAAAGTTTTAAAAATTTATGATGCTGGGAAAAAGTATACGAAGACATAAATCTTAGATTTCTCTCCCAATCAATGCTAAACTACCAAAACAGGCATGAAAATCTCTAATACTATAGAACTGTAAAAGGAGAGAGTTAAACCAAAGACCTAAAATTAGCAATGACTCCAACAAAATGTCTCAAAGAGTAAGTGAACCCTGAGTCACTGCTAAGCACAGGAATGACAATGATAACAAAAGTAACTGTCTGTCACTTGCCCCGCACACTCCACACACAAAGAACTGTGCTAATAGGTTTATGCTGTGACGTCACTGATTCACACAAACCAGTGGGGTACAGTACTGTAGATAGGCTCTTATGCCCATTTTGATTTTTTAAGAGCAAATGCAAAATAGTAAAAAAGAAAGAAACAAACGAACATTAGAAATGATAGCGAATTTCACTAAATAAAATAATAGGAATTTCACCTAGTTGTTGAGATTATCAGGTATAAGCATGCAAAACTGGTTTTTAAAAAGTTATAAGAAATTCCAAAGAAGAAAAAACAATTTAAGCATGAACGATTTCTTTCAGTAGACCAGCAGGATAATTATTCATGCTCTCCTACGTATATACATAAATATTACCATTTCCTCTTCCTTCTTTCTTTTGTCTTTGTCCCCATTCCAGTTTTTCTTTGCCTTTGAACAGATTCTTTCCCTTTTGCAGTATTGACTGTACCTTTCAGATTTCATTTGCTCTTTCAGGTTTGTACACTAGTGAGACTATGTGATGTTTGCACATACAAGTCTGATTTATTTCACTTATGAGTACAGTCTCTGATTGCATCCATTTACTTAAAAGCCTCTAATGTATCTTTTTTATAGCTGAGTAATACTCCATGTGTAAAAACACCACATCTTTTTTTTTTCATTCCTCAGTTTATGAGCATTTGGGTTATTTCCAAGATTTAGCTATGAAAAATCGTGCTGCTATAAACATGGGTGCACATATACTGCTGTGGTACAAATTTTTTCAGTTCATTTGGAAAGGTAACCAGAAGAGGAATAGCTGGGTTGATGGGACTCCCAGTCCTAGCATTTTGAGGAACCACTGATTTCCATAGTGGTTGTTATCAGTCTGCACTCCCACCAATGCAGAAGAGTTACCTTTGCCCTACAAGCCCTCCTGCATTTGTTATTGGTTGACATCTTGAGGAAAGTCATTCTTTCCAGGGTGAGATGGAATCTCAGTGTTGTTTAGTTTGCTTTCTCACATGACCAATGATGTTGAACATTTTCTATATATTTATCTGTGATTTATATTTTTTCATCTGAAAAATGCATAATGATTTCAGATGTCCCTTTTTGGGTTGAGTCTTTAAATTTTGGGGTCATTTTTAAAAATTCTTTTTTATATTCTGGATAGAAGCCTCTTATCTGAGGGACAGGCATAGTTGGCTAAAATTTTTGCCCAATTTGTGAGTTTTCTATGCCCACTTTAAAGCTGAGAAAACAGAGGCACAATAAGGTTAAGAAACTCCACTGTTATACAGTTGTGAAGTGCTGAAAGAAGAAATGGATTCCATGGCTGCTCAAGTCTGGATTAAAGACAGACAAAGGACAGTCTCTTCTCTGAAATGGTAACAAAATCCAGATCTAGACAAAGGAAAGAAATTGGGGGAAACTCAGGGAATTTTTGGATAATTTATGCCTCTATGGAGTCAATATCACCTACAATGTTGACATAATTTTGGCAGCATAAGGTTTTGGTGTGGTTATAAATGACTGAATTTTTCACAGTGTAGAAACAGGGATTTGAGAAGTTGGAAATCCAATCAGTATATTATTTATAGGATGCTCAAAAACTAGCTTGCTTCATTTCAAAATAAAATCATGTGGTCTCTGTGGTGGTGGCAGTGGCAGATAAGGTTACTAAATACACCAGGACGTTCTCATCGTCACACACATCATTCCCGTCCTGAGCAGGCACCTTGGAGGCTATTATGTCATCCACAGTCCCAGCCTTCTCCCCATCGCATTTTGAGAAATCTACCTTTGGAATCATCTCCAGGGTCTGGCACACTTTTGTGACAAAGCTTCATGCCAAAAGGATAACTTTATAGCCACATGTATTTTAGAACTAAGTCTTGGAGTTATGGCTGCTGATCAAAAAAGGAAATATTGATTTTAAGGGACATAAAGTTGTTATTTAAAAATAAAAGATCTGTTGTGTGGCTTTCAAGGTGGTCAGAGGAGCTGCAGAAAGCTTTTTAGTAACAGTTGCCATGCTGGGAAATGGGTTCTAGTTTCACTAGGTGGTGGCTGCAACGGAAAATGTTCACAGGAATGTGTACGTATCAACTACTAGATTGCCAAGGAAGAGGTCGGGGGGTAGTTGTAGGGCTCAGACAGGCTCAGCATCAACAGCATGGTGCCATTACCACACATTTGCTAGTGAGAAAATGCCCTGCTTATGTCACAGTTATCAAAGACCTAAACATGCAGAAGTACAGTTTCCCTGGAGAACTGAAATGGAAAAATCTCCTTGAAGAACCTGCATGCTTATTTTGCCCCCATTTCCTCCTGCTGCTGCTAGTCTGTTGACCTTGTGACCTAAACGTGCACCTCCAGGATACCTGGCACCCAAAGTAGCTGCTCCTCTAGGAGAGCAAGTGTTGGGATTGCTCTGGTTCCTTTGTTATCTTGCCCTCCTTAGCTCTCCTGAGCAGATTCCAGTGAGGACGTGAAGGGACTAACCTGGGCAGATCCCTCTCATCACGCTGTTCAGGCACCAGTAAAAATGCTTCAGGCAGCAAATCTCTGTGTAAACAAGCTGCATGACACCATCTAGATGATGCATCCTTTATTCCTTGCTAGCCTATGTGATCATTCAGCTATTCATGCACCTACACTTATGAATCATATTGCATTATTTTGACCCATTGGCACCGAAAAGTCATAGCTGAACAACACAGATCCTCTCATCCAAGAAGTTGAGCACTGAATCGGAGACAGAA
>PVKN010033299.1:0-12068 GCA_004027915.1 Capromys pilorides
TTGGTTTGAAGTTGAGGCTGTCTGTGAACAGGATTGCTATCCCTGCTTTTTCTGAGGTGCTGGGGCATGTAGTATTGTTTTCCATCCTTTGACCTTCAGCCTATGAATTTCTTTGATTTAAATGTGTCTCTTGTATACAGCATATTGTTGGATTTTGCTTCCTAATCCACTGTGCCAGTCTATTTCTTTTAATTGGTGAATTGAGTCCATTTACATTGATGGTTATAATAGAGATGTATTGATTTATGATTGAAATTTTATTTACCTGCTATTGTTTACCCCTTTTCCTCCTATGTTTAATTGGTTTCCCTATTTGGTGAGTTCTTTCCATTCTCATTTGTGGAATTTGGGTCATTTTGGTCCCTCTTGAGAATATCTTTCAGTAGTGTGCGTAGGGTTGGCTTTGTCATCATGAAATTCTTTAGTTGTTCTTTGTTGTGGAAATATTTCACTTCTCCCTCTAACTAGAAAGACAGTTTTTCAGGGTCTAGCATTCTGGGCTGGAATTTGTTTTCATGGAGGACTTGAAACACTCTGCTCTGTGCTCTTCTTGACTCGATGATGTGTGAAGAGAAATCTGCCATTATTCTGATGGGTTTTCCTTTAAATGTAATATTACTTCTGCCCATATTCTTTTTGTATCATTTGTATTGACTCCTTCTTTCTTGTTGATGCTTATTAGTCTCACATTGTTCATCTTTGCATTGCCTTGCAGAAGATGAATTATTTTTCCTGCGTCCAAGTTGTTTTTAAGTGATCCTTTCTTATCTTTTCACTAGTTGCAATGGTGTCTTCAAGATCTGAAACTCTATTTTACTTCCATTCTAACAGTTTGTTTTTTTTGGGCGGGGGATGAACTCAGGCCATTGTGCTTGCCAGGCAAGCACTTATTCTACTGAGTTATCTCTCCAGCCCTTCATTTGAACAGTTTTGCCAGCTTGTGATTAAAATTTTATTTATCTGTCTATCCATTTGAATCTACTTCATGCATCTATTTCTTAGATTTTTCATTCAAGGATTACATTTTTTCTATTCTCTAGTTTTTTTTATCAGTCTCTTCATTAGAAGTAGTTATTGATTCATTATTTATAGTTATCCTTTTTTGTTTCAGGGAATATTTCTTATCTGATTTCCTCTATACCTTTGTGCAGTTGTTTCTTTGCTTCAGACACTATTAATTTAGAGATCTCAACTGTATGATTCCCACTTTCTTCTATGCTAGTGATGATTAGCAGTTGACAAGCTTTTGTACCAAGTTGGTTTGTTTATTATTATTATAATTATAATAATTATTATTATTTGTTAGTTTGAAGAACAAGGGATTGAACTCTGGACCTTGCACTTGCCAGGCAGGCACTTGTGCCCCTGATCTATCTCCTCGGCCCCAGGTTTGTATTTTAGACAGTAAGAGCAAGCATTATGTCTGTGTGGCTAAGCAGATATTAAATTGGGAATTTATATTTAATTTAGTTCCCCTAAATTCTGTCTGATCTCCTCCTCTTGATGTACCTGGGATCTTACAGACAGACTAATTCACCCAGTTACCTGTTGCCCCCTCTGTAGATCAAAAGAAAGAGAGAGAAGATACTCTCATAAATCTGGGTCTGGCACAGTGTCTCAGCTTACCATGTCTGGATCTACTAAGTTTAAACTCGTCCAGATGTGCCTGGCTTGGGTCTGCTTGCTGTGCTCAGTTTTTTCCTTCTGCAGCCCGTGGCAGTGAACACCACGCACCAGCCAGCCTTGGGCTGGGTCTGGAGTGGTTGGGGGTGCAGAGTGGAAGGTCTCTCACACACATATTGGGTCTGGGCTGGATCTGGAGAGGATCCAGCAGATGTGGAGCAGTCTCACATATACACAGGGCCTGGGCTGAGTGAACACTGCATACCATGGGAATTTTTTCTGTTTATGTATTTGGTACAAAGTCCCACTATACAGCTCAGACTTGTAGTGATCCTTCTGTTTTCAGCCTCCCCAGCAGTGCAATTATAGGCATGCACCACTACACCTGGACTTGATCCCTTATTCAGCGAGCCCCAGGGTTGGGGCTAATTCAGCATGCAGGACTGGGGATTGAGCCCTGGTCCCTGTGCTTACTAAAGCAGGTACTTAGTCTGCTGAGTTATCTCCCCAATGTTTGTACACTGCATATCAATGAAAGCATAAATTGTAGGATTTGGTATGTCTGGATTGTTTTTCTTAGCACAATATTTGCAAACATGTGAATACTTTCATATTCCCAATATTCCATTGTAGGATTTGTCAATTTTGTTTATTTATGTTCATGTGATGGACATTTGGGTTGTTCCTGTATTTTGATGTTTTTGAACACTGTTACTCTGAACATTCACGTATAAGCATTTTTGGAGTATATTATGGAGTACATTTATTTGAGTTATACTTCAATGAATAATTGGGAGCGCTTGATCTTGTGGTAACTTTTTGCCTGGCATTTTAGTGGCTTCTCATTCCTACATCTGTAAATCTTCAGTGACGATTTACATCGTCTTTATTTTTTATTTTAATTATTCTATAGAGTGTGAAATGGTGTCACATTGTGGTTTTCTTTTGTAGTGCCCCAGTGGCTAATGACATTGTGCTTCTCATGGATATAGTATCCAACTGTATATGTCCTTTAGATAAATGGCTATTCAAATATTTGTCTATTTTAATTTTATTTATGGTTGAATATTGAGTGTTTAAATGTAAATTCTGGTATCTAGGTTCTTATCAGATGCATCTTCCATTCTTTTTTTTTTTTTTTTTTACTTCTTAAAATGTTATCCTTTGAAGTGGTGTACCAGTTTAAAACTGAGGCCCCACTTGTGTATATTTTTTTCTTTAGGTTTTTATTATCAGACCTAAGAAAGTTTGTTTAACTAAATGTCATGAAGATTTAACTCTTAAGTTTTCTTGTAAGAACTTTATAGCTTTAACTCTTATGTGTAGGTATATGAAGCATATCTGAGGAGATTTTACCAAAGTAAATATGTACAGAGGGAGAATGGAGGAAAAATAAAAGAGAAAGTATATCACTGAGTCTAACAATAATGTATGAATTTGGTCTTCCCAGGCTATGAAGAGGTGAGGAGAAAGAGCAAGGCCAGGAGGAGGGCATCAGAGTGAGGGACAGGGCTGACCAACGGAGCTGTGAACACGGCTGGATGGACATGACCTCCTCAGGAAGACTCAGTGATGGTGGAGAGGACAAGGGAGTCAGTTCTCTGACTGCCTCTTCTTCCTGATCTCCTCAGCCAGTCCACATTGGCTGAGCCCATCTAGAAGTTAGGATGCAACACAACTGCCTGAGTCAGGGTTCTTTCTGGGAGCAATGATCCTATCTGGTTAGGGAAATGGCCACTCTGGAGTGATCTCGGTCTCCCCATTTTCTGGGAGAGCAGTAAGTGATAATAAGAGATAAAACTCCTCACCGTCTGAGGAGACATGTTTGCAGCCAGACTGGCCTTAGTGGCTGAAAGCACATGTCCCTGAGAAGCCTACCAATAATTTCCATGGCTCACCTCTTTTTCACAAGATACTAGGCAGAGACAGAAGTCACTGGAACAGAGATGTACTGGTACTAACAGCATCAATCACTGCATCCACCCCACTCCCAAGACTTTCCTTAGCACCGCCAAAGCTGCTCTTCAGGGCACCAACCCCCAGGACTAGTTGTGTCAGTCATAATGGGTTGGAAGGGTTTCTCCAAGTAGCTCTTCCCTCCTCTCTCTGATACAGCTTCAGTCATTTCACTTTGAAGTCTTTGCCTTTCCAATCAAGCTTTTAGTCCACGTACATGAACCAGTATAAACACAGACTTACGGTGACATACATATATTTTAAGAGCATAAATGTCATAGGCATGTGAGTGTTTTTCTGAGGTGTGATAAAAGATATGGTAAAAGCTATTGCTGAGCATCACCCAGCATACTGGCAGACCTGTAGAAAATGACAGTGTGTCTTCACTCATCTTATTCACTGCACCCATTACTGCCTGACCTCTGGGCTTTCCCTGAAGTCAAAATAACCCTGAAAGGAAAACATTTTGAACTGATTTAGAACATCAAGAAAGTTAGGGCTGCACAATGAAAGACACAAATGAGATTTCAAGAACTGTTTCAGAAAGTGTAAGAATGAGGGCTAAGTGTGTTCAAAGCAAGGGGATTAATATCAATTTATTCCTTACCATCACAATTTTTTAAAAAATAATATAAGCATTCACTACCATTGTTTACCTTATGTATATGTTTTTAAATACATGTAATAGTCAAAGAACCATTGTTTAAAACAGGTCTTTTAAGTTTTGGTTTAAATTTTGTTTAAATTTTGATCACTACAAGAATTTCTCTTTATTGACTTTATTGTTCTCAGAGTAGTTTATCCAAGAGAGGGATATACGGTCTCTAAAATCTGAAGAGATACACAAGGCATTGTGCCTTTTGTAAAGACTAGGAAGGACCAGATATCTCCACCTGCACTTTCTGTTGAAGAAATATACCAACATGGCAATACCACTGAAGTGACTACAACTGGTGTAGAATTTTCTTTGTATTTCAGGTTCATGTATACAGTTTCAGTGGCTTCTCCTGAGTTTGACTCTGTGGTCATACTCATCTGGTTCTTCTCCTGGGGAAGAGTGGTGTAAGATAGCTTCAGGCACAGGTGCCAGGTATTTCCTGGTACCACTCAGTCATTTATGCTCAGCAAAGCCAGCCCAGACTTCCTCGGATGGTGGCTTCAGAATTTCCAGAGTTCAGAAGCTGCAAGGCCTCTTCTGCTTTGGGTCTGAACCCTCCAGATTTACTCCTGCCACATTATAGAGATCACAAGTAAGTCATAAGGCAACTCAGATTCTGGGGATGAGGCAGGAAGAGCAAGTGGATAGACTTTTTCTTACTGAAACGAGCAGCAAAACACACTGTGGAGGAGTATGGAGGCATGTGCTCAGACCCCATCCATACACTCAATTCCAATCAGCCTCTGGAGCATACAGTGAGAGCCAGGAGTGGGCGATATCCAGCATAGCACTTAAGAAGACACACTGCCATGCAAGCAGGAGGCATGCTTTCTCAGAGGTAACCTTGGGTTTTCTCTAAGTCATTTATAAAGTACATCATTTAAAGTACATTAGTTCTTTAATGGTTATTAACCTCAAATTACTGTGACACATCTCTCAGCTCTCAGTGAGACACCAGAGAGTTGACACTATTTTTGGGAACCTCTAGACAACAGGGGATATCTGAGAAGATACATTAGAAGATAATTTTCCTGGAATTTCTGTGTCTTTCTCCATTCTGAGCAAACAACATTTCTGGAATTGAGGCCAATCAATTCAGAGGAAGAATGGTTTAGTTATATAAAAATTAAGTTAGATGAACTAGATATAATCCAGTTCTATGCTATAGGGCCCCATTTTCTTGGGTTTTGTTTTTACTTTAAGAACAAAGAAATACGACATCAAATCTATCTATCTGTCTGTCTATCTGTCTATTATCTATCTATCTATCTATCTATATCTACCATCTATCCATCATCTATTATCTATCTATCTATCTATCTATCTATCTATCTATCTATCTATCTACCTACCTACCTACCTGTCATCTGTCTATCTAATTTATACCTCAGAATGGTTCTTTCTCACTAAAAAATAGAAGTGGTGCTGACCTGTTAGTCCCATGGAATACCCAAAAGCTCGCTGTGCTGTTGTGTTAGATCTGTGTGATCTGATCCACGTGATCAGTAGGGCATGGCCAGGACACTCTTAACTCCTTGCTCTCAATTTCTTACATATGCTGGACCCATGTAATGGACTGTAAATAGTGGATTGTAGTGAATTAATTTTGTGGCTCTGGGAATTGGATTACACCCATGGCTTTCCCATTGAGCTGTGTCACTCATTCTTTTAAATTTATTTTTATTTAGAGACAGTGTCTTTCAAGTTGCTAAGTATCCCAGACTGGGCTCAATCTTGTGATATCCTGCCTCACTCTTTCAGAGTGCTGAGATTAAAGGGATACACCACCACCTTTGGCTAAGTAGTCAAAAAATTTTTTTCTATTTCCCTGAGGGGGTGCACCATTCCTGGAGGTACTGCAATACCAGGTCGATGCGTGGAGTGGATGGAGCAAGCTCCTATTCCATCTCCCAGCTCCAAAAATCCATTCAATATATTGTCCTCAGATGGAGGATGTATCAGATATTAAACTAATAAGAAGAGATACTACACTTGATCTTAGCCGAAAGGCCAAGAAGCGACAAGTAGTCAATTTTAAATGGGTAACTCAGGCTGATTTTTTTGTTTGGTTTTAGAGAGATCATTCCAAAGAAATACCAAGACAGTTCTGTTGTTGAGATGGTGCTATTGTTTAGACTCCCAGAAATAACGTATTTGTTCACCTTCCTTTTTTACGATTACCTTTTGTTATTGTTGATACAGGGTCTCACTATGTAGCTTGGACTTGTAGTGATCCTCCTGTTTTCAGTCTCCACAGCACTGGGATTACAAGTGTGCACCACCACATCCTGTTTTGGTGGCCGGCAAGGTGTGTCTGGGGTCCTGGGGCTGGCATTGCATGTGGAGCTGGGGATCAAACATGGGACTTCGCATTTGCCAGGCAGGTGCTTAGACTGCCAAGCTATTTCCTCTGCTTTGTTCACTTTACTTTTTGCTGTTATTCATTTAGCAGATATTTCCATTTGCTATGCCACTGAGCTCTTCGAAGCATTACAGAGAAACTAGCAAACAAAATCACCCAGGGAACTAGGGTTTAATTGCAATGCAAAGGATTTTGTTAGTGGGAAGAGTGTTCTCAGAATAATTTCACTGGCAAGTAAATGGAATAGCAAACTAATACTTAAGATACCTAGTCTCTTGTGAGTTACTTAACAAGAAATCCAGAGGCAGGCAGTCCTGCTACTGATCTGTGTGTTTAAAAAATGTGGTTAAATTTCTGAGCTTTTCTGGGCCTCGTACTCTGCCATCCTCAAATGCTGAGGTGCTCCCTCTTAATCTCAGGATGAATGCTATAGCTCTACCTATGCGAGCTCTCAGCCCACAGTCACCAAGGCAGAAATATTTCTGCAAATTTTTTTCTTACCAATATTTGTGGGGAAAATTCTTTCTTGAAAGCTCAGTTAAACTATTTTGCAAGTCTCAATAGCCAGTAGTAGGCCTTGGATAACTGCTATATTGATGGCTTAACATGGTCATGATTTCCTTAGGCCATCCTATCTGGGGCTGATGGGGACATTGCTGCTAGAAATAAAAGCTTAAAATCAGTTAGCCAGAGATAATAGGGTGACTGCTAGTCTATTGGAAAACCTTATCTGTAATTTAATCCTATTCTTTCCTTTTCATTATGAAATTTTGTAGGCACCGTTCTATTATTTTGATAGAAACATGATAGAAATGATATTTAATATTGATCTGAAGATGTCTGAGTCTTTCCTGATATTTTGCCTGCCTTTGTCTGTGATTTACTTTTCTCCCTGAAAAACATTTCTATTATTGATTTTAGTATATCCATTAAGATGAACCATGGGGCTGAGGAATCTAAAATAATATTTCCTGAGCTATATGTTTATTTCAAACTTCATTTCTCATCATTTCTATACTTTAGTAAGAATTACTTTTATTTTATTTTTCAATATATCTTCTGAACTCTTATGAGTTTCCAATTTAGAGCCATCAATTCTTCTTGGCTAAGCTTGTTTCAGTCCAAAGTATCTATTAGTTTATGTTTAAAACATTTCTTAATTGAAAAAGAAAAATTTTATATGTTTACACTATATGTACATAGCAAATCAAGCTATAAAATACAACTGTCACCTCACATACTTGATTTTTGTGGTTAAAACACTTAAAATTTACTTAACCATTTTCAAATAGACAGTTTGCAGTTGTGCAGCAAGTAGATCTTATGAACTTATTTCTTCTGTCAAACTAAAATTTGGTGTGTTTTGGTCAACCTTTCTTCAATTTCCCAGCACCTAGGCAGATGTTGGTAACCACCATTTTACTTTGCTTTTCCGAGTTTGATATTTTGAAATTGTACATATAAGTGAATCATGCAGTCATCTAGCACATCTGCAGTTGGTTTAATATTTCTACTTTTCTTCAAAAAATGCTATTTAAAACTTACCTTCTGGGTCAGTAGTTTAATAATCAACCATGTTTACTCTGCTCAATAAGCTTATTAGTTCTATCATGTTACATAACTTTTTATGGGCATTGTATATAAATGAGGAAGAGAATGGTACTGCCAAGATTATTCATCTAATGTGCAGTAGCCATTTATATATATTCAGATAATGCAGAAATTAACTTGGACATTGTGAGAGTCAGTTGTAACATTGACATGGTCCCTTTCGGTTGCATCTGCACTTTTCCATTGTACTTTGAGCTACAGAAAGCTGAACCCTGGATCTCCTGGTTTCTCCCTCTGGTTGTACTCAGCCAAACACAGCAGTTGCTGGAGAGTAGAAGAGGGAGAGCTTGAGACATTGGCCACTAACACTCTCCCTTTCCCTTCTGTGAGTGGAGGCTGAGTTTCCCAGATGCCGCATTTCCTGCAAGGTGACCCTTGCCCTCCAGCCTTAGTTCTTGCTGGCCTCCAGCTTTAGCCTCTTCCTCACTCCTGAGCTAAGATCAGGACATCTTTCTGCTTCTGGTTGCCCCATTGGGCTTCACCGTCTTTGCTTGTGTTGGTTCGCTATGCTTTCTGCACTGTTGCCTATGGCTACTAGCTCCGTTATCTCCTCACCTCTTTGGAGCATTCCAGCAATTTACTGTCTGACTTCACTGATCCTTAGCATAAAAAGGATTCAGTTATTAAACTGTATGTTTCTTCAGAAATATAGTCACTCCCTGAAGTGTAGATGTCTGTGGAAAACATCTCATTTTCAATGCACGTTTTGCATGCATGCTTTTGCTGCTTCCTTTTCCAGGAGGATGGTTGCTTGATTTACGTACCACTTCTTCCCATTTGGTCATCTTTAAGTGACTTCATTCTTCCTGTTTGCTCCCATGCAGCAAGGATGATTTCTTTACCGAGTGCTTGTCTTATGTGAAGCAGCACCTTTTTTTTCTAACAGCTACAGTTTAAAAACTTTCTAACTATTCTTCTGATTTAGTGAATTGCCAGAGGTTAGCTGAGAGGATATTTAGTTAGATGAGCTATATTTAGGGTCAACTTCAGAAAGAAAATGAGTTTGACACTTTCTTTTGGAATTTGATGACATGCCTTGTGTCAGATTTCCCTTCCTGTGGAAGACAAGAGTAACTAATTTTATAGGGGAGAACTAGGAGCTTCTTGATTATTTTCTCAGGGTTATTTTCTATCCTTGTCTCTATCAGATATGAGACTCCTCAATGGCAGAAGAAAAATAGGCATGAAATATTTGATTTTCTTCTTATTACTTGCTACACAGCTTGAACTCATAGTGACTGTCCTTCCTCAGCCTCCCCAGCACTGGGAATACAGAAGTGCAACACCACACCCGGTTTTGTCATGAAGTACTGGGGGTTGAACTTGGATCCTTGCACTTTTCAGGCAGGTGCTTAGACCATGGAGCTATTTCTCCAGCCCAGTGGATTCATTCTTGATAAATTCACAAATGATATGCCACACAGAGGCCGGTCAGTGTGAGCATGACATGGAAAAATATATTCTTGTTCCTGTCTCCTCCTTTCTCTCTTGGTAGTCTACCTGCAATGATTTGAACAGCTTTCTTCTGGCATGCATTTCTATCACTCTGTTTCTTTCTTGGAGCAAGCTGACTTTGGATTGAACTCTATGGAAACTTTAAGACAAATAAACCTCTCTTCTTTAAGTTGTAGTGTTGAATATTTTACCTCAGTGACAGGAATGTGACTAAGACATCTGGTATGGGATGCTCTGGTCAGTAAAGTGTTTGAGGAATACTCCAGTGGATCTTAGATACTTTTGAAGAGGGATGGCAGCTTTTGTCTGTTTTCCTGGAAGACAACTATCTCAAGGTCACCAGGCTATTGAAAAGCACAAGTCCCATGCAAAATCCCTGGAAGATGACATGTATCACATAGACAGGAAGGCTAAAGAACAGAGTACAAATAAGAAAGCAAAGAAACTCTCTTGGATGAGAGAACATCAAACCCTAGGCCTCTCATGTGAAACCATAGGAACAAGAGCCAAGCTCCAAGGGAAAGCTTTCCTGAATTCTTGACTCACAGCTTATGAGCAAAATTAAGTGGTTCTTTTAAACTATTAAGTCATTCTTTTAAACCACCAAAGTTTCATGCTGTGATGAAACAGTAGGACATTGAGCAACCTCTTTCACCAGATTTGTTCCAGCATTTTTCTCAGTACTCTCCAGTAAGATAGAGAGAGAGAGAAACTCACTCTGTTTTGTTTCACTCTGTACTGGGACTGATTCACACATTGTACTTTGTGGCTTAGGCAGGGATCAGAAGTGGACTTATACTTCTTTTCTCTTTATTGGGCAAGAAGCATAAGTGGTATTGATAGCAATTCAATGTTTGTAAAACAGGTGGATATAAAGGAGACGTGGGTACTTAAGAGAAAGAAGAAAAATTTTTATTTGTGACTTTCTTTTTCTCTTTTTTTCCCCTATTTTTTAGAGAAGAGTCTACAGGGTGTTCAGGATCTCACTACTAGATTGGCCTCAGGGTGGTCCACCTGTTTGCAGCCTCCCAAGAGCTTGGATTACAGGTGTGTGTTACCATGCCCAGTACCAATTGCCATTTCAGTGCACCCCTGGGGTGGGGCCTGCAAGGCAGGCCCCTGGATCAAATTCCTGGCCCCTGAGCCTGCTTGCAGGCCCTTTAGTCCACTGAGCTATTTGGCTAGCCTTTGTGACTTTCTTATTTGAGCAACATTTATGTATTGCCTATCCTATCCTAGATAATGCAGTAACCATGGGGAGACAAGCAGATGAAGAAAAGAGAGTGAATACCTTTAAGAAACTCACATGCTGAAGAGAATACAGAACCAGAGACCTACAAGAAGAACCTTGAGTGATGAGTGGTTTGTGTAACAGAGAAAGATGGTGTTCTAAAAGTGCTTCTTTTGGGCATGAATGTAGACTGGAGTCTAGGCTGGGTAACTGTGGCCTGGAGTGAGGAAGGACAATAATGCAGCACCTGGGATATAAGAAAGAATCTTACATGCCTGTATTTGTTAATCTGAGCAACAGAGTTGATGATAGAAATACATACTATAACAACCATTACTCCTTTGCTATTCTGGTTTTGAAAATCTTTAGGATATGCACTGTTGTATGTTACCATGGTTCTTCATTTTTGTTATTTGCCTTTGCTTTTGTTTTTACTCTTAAAATAAAATAAATTTTTTTTTTAAAAAGGATGTAAGAAAGGTTTTGAAGCTACAAAATTGACCAGAGCACCAGGTAAAAACTTGTTCATGGGCTGTGTTCTTCATGTTATGGATAAAAAGACTCTATTTAATGCTGTGCTGTGTATTTGTTACTTAAGAAACCACTCATTCATAGAATCTGACATCAATTTCTATCATGCTAGGAATGATAGTTTAACAGCTGGCTTTCAAATTCCTTGGTAATAACAATTGATCCTAAGAAGCCTTCAGCTCACAGCCAATTGAAATATTTTGTGGATTTGTTTAAGATGGCAGGATCTTGGTGTGTTGCCAAGGCTGGTCTCAGCTCATGGGCTGAGAGGGTCCTTCTACCTTAATTCCCCAGAAGGCTGGGTCTATTGTGTGCACTACCACATCTGGCTAACTGAAATACTTTGAATGAACGAGTACCATAAACCAATTTGTGCTTTAAGCATCACACTGGGTAACCATTTAAGAATCCATCAAAATAACCTGGATGAAAGACTTTTGGAGCCAAACTAAACAAATGATTATGGATCTGCAAGGAGGATGATGCACATATAGGTGTATTAAATTGAGGTACTTTACTGGTAAATTTAACACACTTTGGTCTTTTAATAATCAAAGAGAAGGAGACAGAAACAGAATTTAAAGATTCAATTTGGGGATCATCATTCAATTTTGTGAAGAATCTTACATGTACACAAAAGG